>JAECMU010172248.1:0-22028 GCA_016106625.1 Dracogyra subfuscus
CGTTGACATCGCCAGAGACGTTATGCGCGATTCACTGTTGGCGGCTGACAGTACCAGTCAGATGGGCCAGTGGTTGGTTTAACTGGTGGTATCAGTTTCATTTTTGTGGGATCTCGCATAATAAAATAATCATGATCATTTCCGAGATTGCGTTTTTATTGCTGCCTAGTATAATTAACGTAACTAGCTCGACTTGCTTTAAAAGCACCACGCAATATGGTTCTGATGATATATCTGTTATTCTTTCTTTCCTTTGAGCAAAAATTTGCATAAAATGCATGTTTCTATTGGTCTCTCTCTCTCTCTCTCTCTCTCTCTCTCTCTCTCTCTCTCTCTCTCTCTCTCTCTCTCTCTCTCTCTCTCTCTCTCTCACTCACACACACAAACTTTACTGGTTTTAAAAGCAACGCGTAACATGTTTTAAAATATGATTTGGAACGGAACGTAACCCAGTGGTAAAGCGCTCGCTTGATGCGCGGTCGCTTTGAGATCAATCCCCGTCGGTGGCCATTTGGCTATTTCTTGTTCCGGACAGTGCACAACTGGTATATCAAAGGCCGTTGTATGTGCTATCCTGACTGAGAAAGTGCATCTAAAAGATCCCTCGCTACTAATGGAAAACTATAGTGGGTTTCCTCTCTCAGACAAAATGTGTGACATCCAATTGCCGATGATTAGTAGATCAATGTGCTCTAGTAGTGTCGTTAAACAAAACAAAGGTTTAAAATCTGCCTCTAATCGTAGGCAATTATAATGTTCTTCTCTTTTATTTTTTACCATTTTTCTTTCTTACAGCAAGATGTTATATCGAAGAAACAGGATTTCAAGTCGAGATGTTGAGCAACTTATGGCTTAACACTTTATACCACGTACCGCTGTAACAGAAATAAATATTAGTGAGTATTATACCATGGTCTTGGGCAAATTTTCAATCTTCTAAGTTTTCTGTTATTCAGCTTTAAAAAATGGGTCGGGCTTTTTTTATGAATCACTCGATTTATTTTACGCATAAAAACAATTAAGTTAAAAGCATGTGTGACATTTTGCTAAATTGATGAGTTTTCCTGGTTAGAATGCCATGCATCATGACTTATTACTTTCCGTGCAACCAGTGCAGCATCGTATCATAAATCTCATTACATCGTCATTTTTTTTTTTTTACTGCTTTCGTTCTTTTCAACCAGTATATTGTTTTTCAAAATGTCAGCGTTGTGGCATATACAAGATGCAAAAGATTAGATACACAGAACAAATTTAATGCAGTTTATTTGTCATAGCAGTGGACTTTTTTCTTTCAAACATATGGCCTAAGATATTATGGGACATAATGGTGAATTGCTGGACACAACATTGCCCAGTGATAAAGCAATCGCTTGATGCACGGTTGGTCTAGGATCGATGCTTGTCGGTGGGCCCACTGGGCTATTTCTCGTTCCAGCTAGTGCACCACGACTGGTATCCTCTCTGTGGGATATATCATACAAAAGATCCCTTGCTACTAATAATGAAAAAAAAACAGCAGGTTTTTTTCTAAGACTATATATCTGGATTACAAAATGTTTGACATCCAATAGCTGATGATAAATATATCAATCTGCTCTGTGGTGGTGTTAAACTTAACTTTCATGTAATTCCCAACAATTAATGCTAAACCTTAAGGAACCACTAATCAATCATGACCCACTGTATGCCAGTTTGGTGTTTAATTACTAAGTTATATGAAGTAAATCATATTTGTCAGGGTACATTAACTTGCATGATTTTCCAAGGACAGTAAATATGCAATCTAGAGAATATGTCTTTGTGGATGACAATTTACCTTTCTAGGTAAGAATACCTTTATGGTGATACTTCCCTACAATTGAATAATTTAGTGATGAAAATTAGTATTCTTATAATTCTAGAACAAATCTCCGTGTTGCCAAATCATAGTGATATGGTTTGAATACTGAATGTTACTCACACTGTGGTTGATCTGGTGGTTACTTGTGTGATGACTATGTACAGACCTTGAAATTCGGACACGTTTGCTACGGCAGTTATGTGCCGTAGCAAATCAATTTTGCAACGGCATCACGGCGGAAATTTTAAAGAAAAGATTAATGCTGTCAAAAAATTTCACATATGATGCACTGCTGTAATATTATGCTAAAATATAACATCTCAATTTTACTTTCGTAAGCTTCTATATTGAAATAAGCCAATTTATATTAATTGAGGAAACTGAGGTACACACGATAAATTTATGCTTTTTTTTCTGGGATCTATAATTGGACAGAGTTCAGAGAGAAATGCCTAGACTTTTCACCACTCAGATTTGCGACGGCAATGAAATGCTGTTGCAAATCAAGTTTGAGATAGCTTTTGCGACGGCATAGACGATTGCCACCGCGAATTTCCAGGGCTGTATGTATACTGGTCAAATTTAAACTTGTCAAACACCTCAAATTCAAAGTGTGCCCTAGTTGAGAGTTATAATATTCAGCCATGTAATGATAATTCTCTATCTGATTCAGACAGCTAGCAGGGTTCGAATTTTACAATCGCAAAGAGAAGTGTCGTGATTCCCCTCCTTACTACCAAAATCAGACGTTATTGGTGGCAAGAAAAATTATGTGGTGCCCTACCATGAACTTCTCATACATTCCATGTTGTATATTTAAGACAGTAAAATTATTATTGGCAATATGATTTAAGTCATTCATATCCAAATAAATGCAGATAGAAGCCCAAAGCATTAAGGTAAAGTTAACTTTGTTTGAGAAAACTTGATAGAAAGTAACTAGCCTTCTTGAAGGAAAAAGCGGGCAGCATAGCCCAGTGGTACAGTGCCCGCCTGATGCGCAGTCGGTCAAGAATCGATCCCCGTCAGCTAACCACTGGGGTTTTTTTTATCGACATAATCATATGTCCGACGCCGATATAACCGTAATTATAATGTGTTGAGTGTGTCGTTTAAAAACAAAACAAAACAAAACAAAAAAAATCTTGAAGGAAAAGGATGCCTTGATGCACTCATTTTACCTATTAAACTAAAGGCAAAAAAACAACAACCCCAAACATTTCGACACGAGCCAGCCAATGACAAATATCAGATTCACTTTCCCTGGCATCAACTAGAATTGGTCAAATAATAAGCAGCCAGTCATATGTGAGTCTACTTTACACATTCAAGTGACTTCTCGACCTACCTGGATTAAATCATGTTATTACTGTTTGACAGCAAATATTTGCAGTTTAAGAAAGTTACCTGAGTAAATGACCAACATATCAACTTACACCGTTTTTTATATATACATGTTGTACATGTTATTACTGTTTACCTGTATATATATATAAAATGAAAGGCAAAAAAAACAACCTTCAAATATTCATGTATATATTAAAGTTTAATTCATTAAATAAAATGAATATCAACTATTCATGGGTCCATATAAACACCAGTACAGTAACAATGAAATGATCTGTAAACAGTTGTAAAAATCTACAATTTCATTTAACATTTCTTCTAATATTAACATGTCAATTTACAACTATTAAAAAAATGCAAATAAAATAAAAATAGATATTAAGAGAATGTTCATGTGTGACATGATACAAAAATGTATGCAAACTATTATGAATAAATGATGATTATGATTAAAATGAGCTCATCTGATCCCAATCCCATGCAAAAATATTTCAATGCAATGGTCAGATGTCGATGGTGTAAGACTGTTACAACCGTATCCCAGTTCCACACAGTCATACGAATAAAGGAGTCCAATATGTTCTACTAAAACAGCACTAACATCTGCGTTTCATGTTCATATTCCAAACTATTTGGCATTTTTGGTCATCGTAACAGAATGAATGAATCAATTCCCTTTCATGTACAGGTATTCAGAGAGATTATGAGGCACTGGACAGTTCCTACCAAAACAACTGATGCCCATAACTTCCAGATTGATCTATTATCAGATTACAGTAGAAATTAAGGAATTCGTAGGGATGGGGGAGGGAATTATATGTCCCTGGATACATAATAAAGAGTCTCTAGTCATTGAATCAGTGGCAGTGGCAATGTGTAGTCTAGAATCCTGGGTTCCATCTAGACGAGTAAAGGGCAGTTTCCACAGAATGACTGTCACAAGAAGAACTGTTCATTGTATCCAGCTGCAGCAGGATTCAATCATCTGAACTGGAGTCCCCTGACAAAGGGCACGGCTCCCCGCTGACACTGCACCGATGGACAATGGCCTTCTCGTAGGCCTTCTGTACAGCTTTTCTCACATTGGGCTTTTTGTTCTCAGTCAGTTTGGCTTTGTCCAGGTTGGAGTCAACACCAAGCGGTTCCAGTTTGCTGCGAGGTAACCACTGCCTGCAGAAAAGATCATTTAGACATCAAAATAAAACTGATATTTTAGTGCATGATTAAAAGCTGGAATCATTGAACATAAAGGAACTTTAAAATTGGACACTGCATCAAACATGCTACATAAGTTAATCTCATGAACAGTCTAGTACAAGATTTGAAACATATTTTTATCTGGTACCAATAATAAATAATGGTATGTGAGGAAAATATTATTATAAAAGCACAAAATGCTTAAAGGAATGTTTATTTTGTTTTGTAAACTACAGAAGTAAAAATTAAAAGAACAAACATTTATTAATCATCAGCTATTGAATGTCAAACATATGGTAATTCTGACATATTCTCAGGAACAAAACCTGTTACAATGTCCTCTTTTTTTCTTCCAATTTATTTTCATTCCTATATCCAATAAACGCTCACAACGTCGCAATCTGGGCTGTCTGTCCAGGACAGTGGGTTAGTTGTTTGTGGTTAGTGAGAAAAAAATTTTCATTTTCAATATTTAACGTGCACATTCAGAGCAAGCTGTTATAGCGCACGCCTGTCTTGGGCACACACCTCAGCTATCTGAGCTGTTTGTCCAGGACAGAATAGAAATTAGTGGGTTAGTTGTTATTGTTAGTGAAAGAGAAAAGAGGGTGTAGTGGCCATACACCTACCCAATGAGTCCTTAAAAACTCGCTCTGGGTGGGAGCCGGTACCGGGCTGCGACCCAAGTACCTACCAGCCTGTGAGAAACACGAGGGTGTAGTGGTCTTATACCTTCCCACTGACACTGGATGGAGGCCAGTACCAGGCTGCAAACTCAGTACCTACCAGCCTTATGCCTGATGGCTGAACCACAACATTACAGAGGCCATTAGAAGCAAGGGATCTTTTATATGCACCATTCCACAAACAGGATTGCACATACCAGTCATGGTGCACTGGCTGGAACTAGAAACAACCCAATGGGATAACTGGTAGGGATTGATCCTAGACTGACCATGCATCAGTCGAACATTTTACCACTGGGCTACGGCTACTTTAGATTACAGAGAGTTGTGCAAACAGAAGGCAAACATACATACCATGTGCGCTTTGTGTCGAAGAAGAGTACCAGGTAGACGTATTCATCATGGTGCCGCTGCAACTGGAGCACATCAACTGGGGGAACAGGGATAGGAACACCGTTGTGGAAGTAACCAGTCTTCGGCATCTTGGGGTTAATTATCTGTGGAAGATAAAACAACCTGCAATCAAACTCTCTTCACAAGAACAACAACATCCAGTCACACACACAATTAACTCAAAGATGCATTCTGTATATCAGATCCTGATGCAAACTTTTCACATGTACTTTATACATCAACTGCAGCAGACTACCTGCAACCAGTCATTTTGATTTCTTACTGCCCAGTACTGTAATCTATTAGGGAATCGGGTAGTTTCCAAGACAAAGGATCCCAAAATATACAATTATGTTGCTTAACCTTTTAATTTTCTGATTTTCAGCCATTTTACCAAAATATTTTTCATGTGACAAATGGGTAAATTTACTCTTTAAAGTGAAATAAAAGGAATTTTTGTAACCAACCCTCCCCCACCCCCAACCTCTCTGAAACATTCTTCGCCTTATTATATATATTTTTATATAGATTCCACCCATCCGGAAAAGAAAACACGATCTTCTAGTCTTTTTAAGAGAACACAAATGATATCATCCTCCGGAAACATAATCAATGCTTGAAATATTTTTAAGTAGTCATCAAATTAAAAATAAATTAAAAACCAAAATATATATCTTTTGAATTTTGGTTTTAAGTTCCATACCATACACCTAAATAAACCTTAAAAGTGATAATAAATTTTAATTTCCATTAACAGTTTTAAACGTCTGCAAATGTTATCAGACAGGATGGAGATAAAATTACAATGAACACGTTTTTCACTTTAGACAATAGAATGGATGAATGTTTACCGACACCCCTGCATGAACTCTTCAAGACAATATATACACCTGTGTCAAATGTAGTCACGCTAAGCCTTTATAACAAACACGGTGTTGCCACTTTAATTTTCTAAGTCATGATTTTTTTTTATGTATGCAGGCATGGTATTTTCACATTACTCTCTGTGTGTGTGTTATTGTCATTAACGGTTTTAACTTGATACTAGTTGCAACATAAATCCTAATGTAGAGACATGTAATTTTCAACGTGAACAAAGCTATAAAAAATATATGAAAATAAAAAAAATAAAAAGATAATTGTTTTTCACTGATGATGAAAGCATGGTACAAAGACACTGCAACTAATTAATAACAAAACAGAAAACATGCTTAATGTCCTAAACACAACATTCATTCAGCCCCAATTACCAGTGCAACATGTTGTCAAGGAAATACCAAGGCAACATGAAGGCCTAGCCTGTTCTGTAAATCATTTTGCCAAATGTCTTGCATGCATTCCTTGCCATTCAAGCACTAGACCCTGAAAGCAGTCGTAATCACTAGTGCAGAGGTTTGTCAAAGAAGTGCAAAAGTTGTTCACTTCGGCACATAATTGCTAGACCTATGATAAAACTCATGGAAAATTCCTCATTAGTAGTTATTCGATTAAGTTAAATTATTTAGTGTAACTCGGCAGTTATGTTAAAATACCAATGTTACAAATTCCAAATAAAGCTGCATGGTGCATTTTAATTAAGTTCTAACTTGGTAATCTACAGATGAATTGTTTTTACCAGTGTTCAAGATAGAAGTGATAGTTTTCATTGAATGACACAAAGCATTCTGAATGAAATATTACTTGGCCTTGAAAATGACAACTAATATAGCACAGTGTTGGAAGTAAGGATAGGATCTTGATGAAGTAGGAGAACAGACTGCTATCTTAAACCTTAGGAAGGATTACTTTCACATGGCACCAAACAAAGAAGAAAAGAAAAAAAGGCTAGTTGAACAAGTCAGTCAAATAGTGCTCAAGCCAGCTGTCAACAGAAATAACTTAATTATAAATAAAATAATTTTAATTGTCCTTTTCCAATTTTGTTTTTTAGAACAGACCAGGCACCATAATGTAGTATTTATTGATTAGTTTTGTTATAGCCATTAAACACTTTGGCAAAGATTAAAAAAACCCATGTATTATAACTATAAAAATGAAGTTAGCAAAGTATCATCAATTCCTAATGGTGTAATGACAGGTCTTTCAGAAAATGGTTATGACACAATTTCCAAAACCCCTCAACCAAGTTCATTTCTGCAGGTTCCAATAAATAAAACAGTTTATGACACAAAAATTCTCATATCATTTATTTAATACAATCGCCAGATGACCACAATCATAAATACATGCACTTTTTAAAGACCAGTTTGAAAAATAGAATATTCAATCAATCAATGTTCTGAATACGGTAGATTTTGAAATAAAATAAAAATCAATATTTATAAATAATGGATGTTTGAAGTCTGAACAAGATTGCTAAGTTTTTATTAAAAAATTCTGCCGACATGTATATTTTCCTCTCTAGCTGGCATTACATTTTAACATTTCAAGACCACTTCAATAATATCACGACAATGTTAGCAAAACATGTTAGGCTTTATTGACTTGATAGGTACTGGAATAGAAGAATTCCCACAAGGTAAACAGTTATTTTGTGGGGGTTTTATTATTTTATTTTTTTAGATATATTTTAAGAGTTCACATTTATGTCCAAAAATACCAAGCTGCTTCAAATGTTTTCAAAATGTAATAAATCAGAGAGTACAACTGCAAAATTACATTTTCAAACAAATAATAAGTAGCATTCATTGATACAAGCTTTGAAAACATTTCCAAAAATGGGCCATATTATTTTATCTAGTTAGCTTGCTTTTTATTTTGATGTTCAAGTATTTCTTTGTGTAAAATGTTTCTACTAAAAGTAAAATTGTTAGTTTTTCCATGAGAAAGTCAAAATATTAAATGCTCTTCCGAGATAGATGACAAACTTTAATATATACAGCCACATCAGATGATGGTAACAAAAATAATCTGCTGATACTGGTGTGGTGTTTATAAATTAACAAAATGCAAAATGTGAAAGTGAAAAAAAAATAAAAAAATAAAATTAAAAAAACACACCCCAAAAAACAAATTGAATGGATTCAATGTATAATTTTTTACAAGTGACCACACACACACATACACACATGTACACACTTTCTGAAAAGAAATTGCACACCTGAAAGCTATAGTTACATTTACATGAACTTTCCTTGTCAAACCCTGAAAACAAGGTGAAGCTGTTTACAAAACTTCACAATCTAGACACACATCTAGACTCATGATGTCATAGCAACACAATTCTTTTAAAACCAACTGGTCTGTGAATTTTGCAAGAACGGCTGTTTTGATCACCCAACTCTAGTTTAGAAGAACTCATTTGTTCTGTGTGCATCAAATAGAATACCATTTAAGTGGTCACAACAGATTATACAAAAACAAAATGGGGTGCCTCAATTTGTTTTTGCATTGGTAGGTTATGCAAATTAAAAACATTTAGAGGCCTGACCCAAAGGTGATAATGTTGAAATTTGTGTCTTGAATTAAAGACATTAAAATTTCATGTCCACATGCCTATAAATTTGACCTATCACTCAACTCCATTCAAGAAACTTACGTGACTGAAGTTGTGTGTAAACGTGTGATCTCTAGCTGGAGTTTCACTTATATTATTGTGTCAGCTGCCATTGCTAAGGTGAAGAGTGCAAGACAAAACATGACAGTAGAAAGAGAAGGCCAGGTGTACGTGCGTGTTACTAGCAGTCACAAACATCGAAACAATATTAATATGCAGAAAATAAAGACAGCTTAAGTTCTAGTATTTGTTATACACTACATTGTACGTTGCCAAATGACATACACTTTTTCGTTACCCTAAGATTTTGTTATCATTCTTTATTCTTTTCTTTTTAGATTATTTAATACATTTGTATGACAGCAAAATCTAAGCACAATGTTGGAAATTACTGTCAAATAAGTGATTATATACTGGTCACATATTCTTTAAAATCTTATTCATTTTAGCACAGAAATATTTATCCAAAAGAAAATCTATTCAATTTAGATTAGGAACTGACCATCTAGCCAATTTCACAATTGTCTAAAAAATAAAAAAATAAAAATCAATTTACATAAAAATAAAAAAATAAAAAAAAGGTTCTTGAAATTCAAATATTAAATACGCACTAATAAAAAATGTAATGTGAGAACGTATCAATATGGAGCAAGTTGTTTGACAATTAGGGCAAGTTAGACTAGACAAGAGGAACTGTTCATGTTTTGCCACTCACCAGAGCAGGATACCACGGGTATCCCCGACACTTGGCCCATACCAAGTCCAGGGGCTCAAGAGCCATGACATCATCCGAGTCAAAGCTGGGACTTCTTCTTGGACGAGCTGAAGCAAATATATAATGTAAGCCTCAGTTCCCTGTCAGCATAAATTCAACAAGACATTTCAATCCACTCAGATACGTGTAATCACAACCCAAATAACACAGTTTAACATTTTCCAAACATAACAAAAGTTGTTTTTTTTAAAAAGAAAAGAAAAAAAAAAGATCTATTTCAACCCCCCTATCAAGTTGATTTGTGGAAAGACGACATCTCCATGGAAATGTTAGAAGCTTGCATGGACTCGACATACCCACCACACACATCAGTTATCTTTGTCTTCAATAACTTCACTCAGTCTCTTGTTACAAACACACATTCAAGATACTGTGCTAAAAACTGCATATCTGGTATTAATCGTAAACATTTTACCACTTACGAAGATAGGTCTTGTGTATGCTGTCAAACGAAGTCTGAGTACCACAAAGAGGTCAACGATATGGCAGTGCTAACAGGCCGTATCAAACACTTCCAGAATAATACCAGTGTTTAGTGACAAGTACAAACAGATAAAGCACATGCACTGAAATTTAAAATACTTAATCTGCATGCAGTAATGTAGCCATGTAATAAACAAGTTGGGAAAAAAACACACAACAAAAAACTAAAAGGTTCATCATCATGCTACTAAATCCAAAATAAAACAATTTAAAAAAAAGAAAAGAAAAACCAAACACACAATAGCTCAGCTGAAATAACATGGACATATATAATCTATGAGCAGCCATCACCGAAATTTAAAAAAATAATAATAAAAATAAAATTTTGGAAGCATGACCAAGATTCTAAATATAAAAATTAAGAATTTTAAAATGCCTTTAAAAAAAATGTAAGATTTTAAGAAAATTTTAAGTTAATTAAAAAAAAAGAAAAAAAAGAAAGTGTCAACTTACTTATAATTTCAAATAAAATCTGGGTAACTACTTTTACCAAAGAAAGTTGTAACGTGACAAAACACAACATTAAATGTTAACATGTTTACCAAATATTCATGTATTCAATCAAAGTGATGATTCTTTTTCTCTTTTATATCATCATGTTTCACATCTAATAAATACCTCTCTGAGTATTAGATATAACAAATATATTCAAAAATATGAAATATAATAAAAATGTGCCATCTTATTTCCATTTGGGGGATGAGGGGTGGAACCCCCAAAACCCCAACATTAATTACTTTTGACATCACATTTTACTGTGACCCAGAAGTAATGGTTCTAAGTTACATTCCACATAATAGTGCATACTGTTATGGTGAAATCTAGTGATTAACCAGTAAAATACCATGCCTGCATGTAACCATTTTAAACTAATGGACTAATGATTTTAATACAACAGTAAAAGGAAACGGAAATGTATTTTTAGTGTCATGCTAATTAGGTGTGGGTTTTTTTTGTTGTTTTTTTGTTTTTTTAAATAATAAATTCATATCCAAATAAATTTCGTTAATTGTGGTGGGGAAAACTGATTTAAAATGTCTCAAAATGCACATAAAAGCAACCATAATTAAAAAACTTGACAATGGAATTTATATTTTGTAAATTGATAAAAACACATTTGTATTTTATTTGTCACGGTGGAGATGCAAGACGTCATAAAACATATTAATAAACTACATTGCAAGGAGAAAAATACAAACAATATATAACTGTATATCTTCTTCTGTTTTTCTTTTCTTCCTTAGACAATTAAAATATACTAACTTCTACAGTTCTTAATAAAGAGTTGTAAAAACATATTGGCTTAACCAAAAACATGACTGCAAATCATAACAATGTGTAGTTTTAATTATTATTTTACAATTAACACTGTTACACAGCATAAAAAGCTCATTCAGTTAAGGTTCTGAAATTCAAAATTACAAAATAAATAACAAAAAAATAGAAATAAATATAAAAATAAAATAATAATAATAATAAACCCATAATTTGTTAGGAGCTTTTACATTATCAACATTTTTGGGTGTACAAACAGGGTATTGGTGGAGCAGTTAATGTCTGCTTAATATGAAAGAAATAAGTTATACAAATATCTGTGCAAAATCAACATCTTTGATGTGTGCTTTTAAGAGGGAATACATTTATTATATTAAAAAATAATAATAATAAATAAATGTACGCTCAGTACACTTATGAAAATGATGACAATCGTGAACAGCTCTTTAGGAAACTATTTTCATGGTTGACAGTTCCGGATGACATATCCGAGTTTTATCCATGAGGTAAAGGTCCGGCATTGGGATGAACAGATCTTGTTTTTTGTCATCCACTGTCTCGGCGATTGTTGCTCCTCTTGGTATCCAGTTTGTAGCAATGCATGGCTTCAGATCTAACTAATCTGAGCACAATATTCCTGTTTGATGTGAGCATAGCAAAGTACTTTAACCAGTGCAATAAGGTCATAAACAACTAGCCCATTTACTAAAGGGGTGTGGATAGTGAAAAATGAATTTTGGGTTATTCTAAGCAATCACTTTTCATTTGTTTTGAGGTGAATTGGTTTCGAAGTCACATATGTGTTCTTAATTTTGGGAATGCTTATATTCAGCAGTATTTTTTATCACAATAAAAGCTGGGCAATGACTCCATCTTATACCTATTTTAGATTTAATATTTGAAACCATTCGGAATATACTTGATACTTAAATCACTCTGATTTTCAATATGTCAAAGTTTGCATAATGATATGAATATGTGGAATTTGGATGACATGTAGTTAAAATTATAGTTATATATTGTGCTTAACAGTCGGGCATAACTTAATTCTTGCAGTGTGGGAGATGTTTAAATCAATGACAAGTTGTAACTGGCATAAAAAAAATGTTTTTAGTCACTACAAATATAAGCAATTTTGTATTCTATAGCTTGATTTGATAATTTAACCATTAATGTCAGGCTGTTAAAAAAACAAAAGCAAAGCAGTGAAAGATTTATTGATGCTGTAATAGAATTTTTATTAAGATAATTTAGATAGTTTGTATTAAGTGCTGCATGCAAACAAATAACTAGCAGAATTAATTTCTTAAATTCAAATTTTAACAACAAAATACCCACCAACCCTCAACACAAACTGGTATTAAACAGAAACTTCAAGTTCAACCGAAAAGAACCAACAAAATTACCATATTTTGTCTTATTTTTCCTGGCCGAAGTTTCATTGCTACTTGTAGAGTCTGTGCTAACACTTTTATCATTCTGTGACATTGATCGAAGGAAGTGGACGATACTTTGTGAAAGACTATTTAATCTACAGTATTTATCCGAGCTCCTGACACAACAGACATCATTGTTCTCAGAATGTTTCACAGTCTTACTCTTGTCCTGCTTGGTCTTGTTTCCACACACTCCAGATGTCCGCAGTTTACTGTCCTTCATTTTCCTACTCGAGTTTTTAACATCCTCCAATTTTGTTTTAGTGATAACCTTTGTCTTAGTTTTGGTCACTGCAACAGTATTGGTATTACCAGGTAGGCTGGTTCTTGATATCTGTCTGTCGGTTCTGGATCGTCTCCTTTGACATAGTTCTGTTGCTAAACGACCACCAGTAGCTGGTTTAGCTTCAGCAAGTGAGGTGCTGAGCTGGGATGACACAACACAGTTAGACAACACAACCAGATGGTCACTTTTGATGTGAATCTCTACCATGGGTATTTGATTATTGTTATGTTCATAAAGAGTCCAATTCAAACCACTTCTATGTCTTGTGAGGATGTGATGAGGATGGATGGCAGAGTCTGCTCTTTTCTTACTCCTTGTGATCATTCTACTTTGTCTTGTGTTGCAGGTGGCAAGTGTTATCTCTAACAGAACAGATACACTGTTAACACATTATCAAAAACAGAATGTATAACTTGAACATTATTATTCAAGCAAAAAGCTACACATTAACACTATTGTAATATTTTAAAACTAAACATCCATGAACTTCAATTCTCATCTAAACATGTCTTGATAATAAACATTAACGTATTTTCACTGTGATATTTCATTAAACATTTATTTTACACAAGACATTAACATTACCTAAATTAAACTTGCCCATCGGTGGGCCCATTGGGCTATTTTTCGTTTCAGCCAGTGTGCCACTACTGGTATATCAAAGGCTGTGGTATGTGCTAACCTGTCTCTGGGATGGTGCATATAAAAGATTCCCGGCTGCATTAGGATAAATGTATCAGGTTTTCTCTGATGACTACTTGAAAGAATTGCCAAATGTTTGACATTCAATAGTTGATTAATTAATTAATCAATGTACTCCAGTGGTGTCATTAAACAAAACAATCATATTCTTAAACTAAAGTGATAAGCATTTTACACACGAGGTTATACCTGCATCACATATTTACTATTACCATATTATAATAATGTTACGTACATTTATTATCACCTCATGACTTTTTTTTTTAAATCCAAAAATATAGTTATGTTGTACTCTTTTTTTTAATAATTAATGATAATTAACATATAATCCTCCTTTGTGAATACTATTTGTTGACAAGTACATGTGTAATATACTGTAGTTAAGTGGATGCTATTCTTTATGTACTGTACAGATTGGAAAAAGGTTTAAACACAGCTGTCTATCACATTTCTACTTTTAATAAAAGGTATTTGAATCCAAAAGAATTGCAAGGCTAGATTCCAAGGAAAGTGTGTTGCCTTTCTGCCCATCCTTTAAAGGAAATGTTTGCCTTGGTGCAATTCCAACTTGTCTTGGTGCCCTAATTTTTGTTATTAAATGTAAGGCAACACTTGCCATGCCCCTGAAAAGTTGAAATTCTACCCTGGTTAACCTCATTTTAAAATGTTTGACATATACAGCCTTTAGCAAGTAAGAAATGATGCTGTTCAGAGTTTGAACACTGTAACCGATATACCATTATGGTCATTACACACTTATACTCAGTTAACTCTCTGGTTGAAAAATTATGAAAAATCTGGATTGATTTTAAAAGTGAATTCTTTTCATACCCACATGCCTATTTTTACTTGTACAGGTAAATATATTCATGGAAAAATAATTCCTCATATATTGTCAACTGACAGCCTAAGTATATTAAATATAATATCAAAGTTTCAAAGACAACAACCATAGTGAATGTATCAAACTTAATGAAAATTTGATGGTGGTTCTTAAAGGTACATCATGTATCTCCACATTTTGTAGTAATAAAACTAGAGCAAAAGTAGAAAAATCCCACATTATTTATCAACATTGACTACAGCTATAGCCGAAAGAAGTTTCCGTGGCTAAGGACATACAGTAATCAAAGTTTAGCAAAATGTCATAGAAAGTAAACTTTGATCAGTTCCTTGAAATGTATAAATCTATCTTTTATCCCACTCTCCATAAAACATGGTCAAAGTACCTAAATTATTTTTTGTTTGTTAAAAAACTACATGACTGAAATATTTCTATTAATAAATACATAAAACAAATAAACAAAATTATATCGCATTTTAATCATGTACAATGTAGTTGAACTATTACTTTATCCAACAGTCCCTCAAACCAATATTTATTAACATACACTGGCAAGTCATTGAAGAATGGCTACCTTGGCAAGATAGTATAATAGTGAAGAACAATTTGTGCAATATGAAGTTTTCCAAGTCAGAATGGGCATGCCAAGACATGGCCATGCTAGCAATGTAGTTTCAGAGGTTTTTGTTTTGTTTTGTCTTTCTTTCTTTCTTTCTTTCTTTCTTTATTCTTTTCTGTCTTTTCTTTTTGTTTTGTTTAGCAAGCATTCATCAATGTGTGATAAAATGTGCAGCAAGCTCATATATATATAAACCCCAAAATAAAAGAGAAACACAATTTCTAACCAATAATAATCTTTTAATCATCAATTTGTATAGACAATCGGTAGGTGACAAAACAAGTGCTTGACAGTCAGATGACTCCTCAAGTACCTGGAAATTAAATTGTAAGTTGGTATAAATACTAATAAATATCAGCTGGGTTAACATAGGAATGTCAAACATATCTTTACATCAACAAAACAGTTGAGAAATAAGCAACACTGTCATCATTTGGTAAAATCAAAAACAGCTATACAGTAAACAGTGTATTGAAACCAATAAACATATTACAAAATGGTCCAGCTAGATCATATTTGGATATCACAGGAAACATAATCCATCCAGCACTCATACTTATTTGATACAAAGTCAGCCAATGGCCCATACAACAATAACATTGTCAGTATAAACAATAAACATGTCCAAATTCTTGATTTGTAAGTTTTAATTAAAAAATTAAAATCTGTTGAATAATTTATTTGTAAACAATCATCAGGTTTTGTTATGAATGTTGTTTGGGTTTTCTGGGTTTGTCTGTTGAGGTTTTAAATATATTTGTACATTCCTATTTATTTTTCCTTTCATATATGAGTACAAAACAATAGAATTTGTCAAGATGATTTTGTCAGTGATTTTTTTTTTCTTCTGTTTTGTTCTCTGGAAAAAATAAAAATCTTCAGTTGCTATGACCTCTTTTCTTTCTGTTTTTAAAAATAATTCTTTTAAAAAAGAAGAAATATAGTCCATAGAATGTTGCTAATTTGCATACTGAAAGGTTACAAATGAAGAACACATCTACATGTACATGCGATATGAATATATTAGGCAGGGCTTCTAGAATTTTATAAAAATTCACTAGTCATGGGATCAGTTATTTTAAATATGTATTAGCCATGATTAAAACTTTAAAAGCCCTAATTTAAATAAATACAATTTAATTAATCGTAATAATTAGATATGTCATCTAAAGAGGGAGATAGAGCTTAACTATCCTTAGATTGGGGGTGGAAAGAAGGGACAGGACATTCATATTTACAAAATATGTAAACGCAGCATTTGACAATGTTTTTTGTTTTTTTCCAGCTATCTGTTGGGGCTAATAACTAGTTATTTACTAGCCCAACACTGAATATCACTAGCCATGGGAGTGGGGCTACCATAATCTATTTGCCTTTTATTAGGAGATAAATAGCATGGTAGGTGAGGCAAAACTACATGTAACTCAACTACATACAGGTATACACTGACCCATAAATATCTCATGAAAAATGTCATTCATAGGTTTCAGATACAAGGTGACAGAAAGAAACAAATGAACATTATATATACAATGTTATTAAAACATTATCTGATGTCATATAAATTTGGTTGTAACTACTTGAATACAATTATCAGAATGATATATACATTAGTTGGGAGTGGATCTCCACCCCATATAATTTGAAAGGGACACAATGTCAAAACTCCAGTGTGCCATTTAACCAAAACAATAGGACAGTACTGTAAGATCAAACTACTACCACCACCAAATTGACACGGGTGTATATCTGCAGCACTGAGCATTGCAATCAGCAAAGAACACAATACATCTATCTAAATAACATAGTATTAGAGAAGCAATATCTATATGTTATTAATACACATAGCAGCACATATTTAGCAAAGCACGTAACCCACCTGCATATTTTGACGAGCACGATGCAGCGACAAACTTGGAAGCACAAGCAGGGAAGCTACCACACGATGCCTCATCAGAACCCGAGTCTAGTTGGGGACCACCTCGAATGTTGTCTTCAGAAATATCGTCTACACAGCAGGGTGAACCGTGGGAAGGAATGAAGCAGGTACATTGAACATGCTAACACAAGGCTGGGCAAGCAACAAAATGTCTGTCAATATCACTCATCCAACATTATTCACATGTGCTTTGATCATTTCACAATGCAACACTGAATTTTTAATGATTTTAAATCAGTTTTCTTTCTTTTGTTTCTCTAACTAATGGTGACTATTGAAAATGTCTTTCACTCTATTTTCATAATGTCAGACTAGGATTTCACAGAAACAATTGTTTCCAGTACAATGTTGGTAAAATAACTGAACCGAAATTTGGTTTCCCATGATAATTATATCGAATATGACTATTCAACAAAAATTATATATATAATTATTTTTAAAAACTCACTTTCCAATAGGTTTCCTTGATCACAAGACACAGAACCATTGTAAGAGCTTTCAACAATCAAAACTATGAATGCATAATTCATATTACATTAGAAAATAACTAACAGATTTATTTTTTTAGTATCTGTAAAAAAATAAATAATAATAATTAAATATTACGAACTATATTGCACTGTAGTGGCAGTTATTATCAATTGTTTCAAAATCAAGGGTCCTACACTTTGCACACACAGCATGATTTCAAAGTTATGATCAATAATATTCAGTCACCAACTATGGGCTTTCAGATGCAAACTAACACTGTTTGATGCTGGAGTTTCACCAACTGATGGTACATGAAGATGTTGTGTGTTACTGTATTAGTAATCAGAGACCAATGATCAGTTATGCATACATATATGTTGTCAGTGCAACTGAGTTTTTATAAACACACAGATTATAAATTTTACTTATACCAGGTCACCATAGTTTCCAATCACATTGCCTAGAAGTATAATTGTTTACAGATTTCAAAAGGTAATATTAAAAAAACAAATAAGAATAAAGTTTGATGTCTTTTTAATTATTTAATGTGGAGGAAATGAGGATGAGCAATCTGAGAGAACTGTAAATTTTACAGAGATATCAAGTTTTAAAACAGTGCCAAAGCAAATCACAAATATCCAATATAACAAAAATGTTTTTAAAAACAATTCTTAAATCTGAGATTAACTTAAAGTAAATTAGCCCCAAAAAAGGTAAAGAGCTCTTTTCTTTCCTCTGTTGTAATGTAGATTTAAAGTTGAGACAAAAAAATTAAAAAATTTGTTTATTATTTTCTGCTAGTCAGAATATCTAATTCTGATAAACTTGATGTCTCGGTTTCAAACAAAAACAAAAAAAGAAGAAAAACAAAAAAGAAGATAAAATAAGATTAAAAAAATGAAAGATGCAGCAAATAAAAATCAACAATGCAGCTTAAAGAAAACCACAAGAATGCATGTTTCACATGAAATGATTTAATGATGTATCCAAACAGCTTTCACAGATATGTCTTCAACATACAAACAAGCCATACACAAAGGATTTTACACAAATAAATAATGCATGCTACATTAATTACTGGAAATATAAATGAACATAATTTCCTGTAAATGGCTTCATTTGAATGGGGAAAGTATGAAATGGGCCCAAAAATATTTAAATAAAAAATAAAAGGTATTATAACTGCACATTTGTCAGTGACTGTGATGAACCAGATCTGCTTTGCATAAAGCTTTTTCTTTTAAATGTACTTTACATAAATTTCTTTGCATAAACCATATATAAAAACAAAAAACTAACATCAAAGATAATTTTTAAAGTCTTAAAAACACTCTACACATAAGCAACTATACACTTCCTTCTTTCAAGAAATGTTTACAGCCTGGTTTGAAATGATTTCTGAGAGTTCAGAAAGAGCACCTCTGAAAACCATGACAGTTGTCACAATCTCAAAAAGAAAAAACAAATGGTGTTCAGTAGTTAATCAGAACTCATTAGGTAATAATTTTGACCGTAACAGTGATTGCTATGAAAGAACAATAGGTAACTCTCCTTGAAATAATCAACAAAACCATCTGAAGCCAAGCCAAGCACCCAACATGATATTCACCCAAATGCAAGTCTTGTTTAGTAATTATATCCTCCTTTTAGAAATAATGTACTAAATCAATGGGATCTTCACCTCAATATTGATTACGATCAGTTATTTTTTTATTTTTTTTTCATTATAAACTTAACATAAGTATCACTAGAATGATGTAATCACCAATAATTTCTATCACACAATGAAGGAAAAGATATATTTTTAAAACACGGGGGAAAAAAACATGTTCATCCTGTGTATTCCAATACTTTTAACTTTGTTAATTCATGGGATGAAAAATAATTTTCAAATCAAAACTACCATGTACCAAGTATTATGTAAAAAGCTTCAAAGCAATTACTGAAATGACTTCAGAAGATTAACATGTGTAATTAGTGGCGTGTTCATGATCCAGGACTGACCTCATAGTCAACAGTCAGGTGGGTCAAACGTAACATCCTTTTATATGTAAGAAATTCTTGAGTCAAACAAAGTTATGAGTAATTACAGTAAAAAGTGACATGTCCTAAATAACTAGTTTACCCAGGTTGTCTACAAGCAACATTTAGCCAATTTGATCCTGACTGATGATAACATGTTCTTTTGATGTCTTCATTCAAGTTATATTCACACTGTGAAGTAACTCATCATTTCACCACATATTCAGGAGCCTCATTTCAAAGAGGGAATCACAAATGGTACAACGTAACAAATATGAAAGCAGGCAATTCATCAAAAATCTAACAGTTGATATTTTCAACAGAAAATGATTAAGACAAAAGTTGTAATCTCAAAATGTAACTGTTTAGAATTTTCTGATTAAATGTAACATTTTTCGAAAAATTTGTTAACCAGAATGAAGCAACACAACTTCACTGAAATATGTTCTGCAATTCAATAAAGCATATTCCGTTCCTCATCTAGTAATCACTGAATTTACCTGTGTATCTAATAATGAACAGAAAGGTCAACAGGACTCCCCCATTATTACATTAAAAACAACTACCTGATAGTGAATCTTGTATGACCAAACCAGAGGAATAATCAACTCTAAATCATATCTCATATATACAACAATACTATAATCGAATGCTTAGTTTCATTTTGTTCTTTTTTAAACATACACCATTAAATATAAAGAGGAACACCGAAGGATGAGTGTGACAATACTCCCTACTATTAATTTTCAGGCAATTATGATAATGAAAGCAACAGGTTGCTTTGTCATGGAGAGGACCGTGTATGTTTTAAGTACTATAAAATATAATCATTAAAATCAATCTTTAGTGGAATTGAGGGATTCGGTGTCAGTGTCTTTTCTGTAAGGTTTTTAAAATCATTTTGCAAACAAACAATAACGTAATCTTTTTTTCGCAATATTTTCATCACCGGTACAATTATTTCAGTTGTAACAATACTAGAACCAAAACAAACCAAAAAATAAATTAAAAATAAATTAAATTTAAGCAAACAAATGCACAAATGTTTTAAGAACAGAAAATTGTGTAACAAAATTAACAACCTAAGACTTAGCCTCGTAGATTGATGTCACTGATGGACACTAGTACAAAACTTAATAAATTAACAAGTCGAGATTGGTCCCAGTGGTCCACACGGACAATCAATCTATGTGCCACCTGCTATATAAATGTCGAGACCACTAAAACAAAGCACACAATAAGGTACCTGGCCTGGACGCCATGCATTTATCACAGGCAATGGGAGTCGTCGTTAGAATACGTGTCATTCATTCAAGCATTGCTCTCACCTGATCGACTATGGCTGCTGGAGCTGGTACTTGAGCTTTCCGACAACGAATCATCTCCACTGCTCAAGTCGGACGTACTTTCCGATTCCGAAGCACTAAGAATATTGCGATTGCGGTAACACCTGAAACTCTCCTTCTGTGGTGTAATGTCTGTGGGATCGGCAAAATGATGCAGTGAATCGGACATTGATGTGGCCCGTTTTGGCGGCGATGGACGGGGATCCAGGTCCAGGCACGGCCCACCGGTACTGAATGCACGCTTTCTCCCTGTAGGGCTGCCCAGTCCTCGACGCAGGGAACTATCACTGTTTATTGGGGACCTTGGGGAGGAGGTATCTGGTGGAGGTCTATTTTTGGGGGGACGACCCGGAGAGCGGCCAGTCCCTTTCCGAGTCTGTGAACTGGACACAGAATCATTTTTAGCACCACGACCTTTTTTACTATTGAATAACACAGCTGTCCTCCTATTGACACCAGACGGAGAGGAAGTATTGTCTTTTGCATCCGAATGAGCACCACTTAACTTTGTCACGTCCAAGTTGTGGGGCTTTTCTCCTACAAACAAATCATATTTATTGAAAAGATATGGGCATCACATCAATACCAAACAGATCACACATAAGCAATAACTGAAAACAAATTAAAGGATTGAAAAACTCAAAATTTTTACAACACCAAATGTACGATCACCATACCATCCACATGTTAAAAATTATTTATGAAACTGTAAACGATATCCACAATGTTCAGTTGAATAAATGAGATTCAGAAAATACATTGTTCTGAAACTTGATCACTGCACCCAACTAGAGCTAAGAAATCAATACACAGAACTTCACATACGTGTTTTTCGTTCCTATTTATTGCACGAGTTTATTGTGCGCAA
>JAECMU010172340.1:0-12282 GCA_016106625.1 Dracogyra subfuscus
CATAGTACTAGCCAAACTTAAAACAAGACTGACCGAAAAACAGTTATATTTTGTATATCACAATGGTCAATTTAAAAATCAATTTTGAATCCCTGGGGCAAAATTAGAAAATAATAATTTTTTAGTTTGTTAAAAAATTCCTGAGCCAGTGCGTTCATTCATTCTTAAATACATACATACATATATATATATATATATACACATACATACATACATACATATATACACATACATACACACACATATACACACATACGTAAATATAGACATATATATACATAAATAAAGCCACTATCATCTATAATTATGTAGTACCTGTATATGTACTGTTTTTACTATCCTATAATGCATGCAATTGCTATATTTGTATTGTATAAACTCCACTAAGTATAAATTAATTATGAAAAGATTATATGCATGGGATTGATTAATTTGTAGTTATTTATTACAAATAAATTATTAAATAAAATATTGTTGTTACAATTTTGACATAGGACCTTTAACACCATCAGTGTGCTAGTTTGTCATTGAACAAACCTTCTTTTCCTGCAGTATTTCGGCAACAAGGTCAAACTAACAGACAGGTGCGAGGTCACAGTCAATCAACAAGAAAAACGACCTTGGACTCTTATTCCAGTGATATGGGGGAAGACGAGAAGTTTGCCTTGATACTGCAAAAAGTGAGAACGAAGGGTGATCCCCAGATGGTAACCAAGTCAAGTGACAGAAATGTTGCTGCTGATAATGACAGAGACAACTTGCATCTGAGGGAATCAACAAGACAAAAGAACAAGCAGACATCATCATCTTTGGACTCTGATTCCAGTGGTTTGGAGAAGAAGGAGAAGTTTGCCTTGACGCTGCAGAAAGTGAGAACGAAGGGTCATCCACAGAAGGTAACAAAGTCAAATGTTAGAGATGCTGCTGCTGATAATGACAAAGACAACTTGCTTCTGAGGGAATCAACAAGACAAACAACCGAGCAGACATCATCTTCTTTGTACTCTGATTCCAGTGGTTTGGAGAAGAAGGAGAAGTTTGCCTTGACGCTGCAGAAAGTGAGAACGAAGGGTCATCCACAGAAGGTAACAAAGTCAAATGTTAGAGATGCTGCTGCTGATAATAACAAAGACAACTTGCATCTGAGGGAATCAACAACACAAAAGACCAAGCAGACATCATCTTCTTTGGACTCTGATTCCAGTGGTTTGGGGAAGAAGGAGAAGTTTGCCTTGACGCTGCAGAAAGTGAGAATGAAGGGTCATCCCCAGAAGGTAACCAAGTCAAATGTTACAGATGCTGCTGCTGATAATAACAAAGACATCTTGCATCTGAGGGAATCAACAAGACAAACAACCGAGCAGACATCATCTTCTTCAGATTCTGTTTCTAGTTGTTTGGAGGATGATGAGAAGTTTGCCTTGATGCTGCAGAAAGTCAGGATGAAGGGTGATCCCCAGATGGTAACCAAGTCAAATCACAGAGATTCTGCTGCTGATAATGACAGACACAACTTGCATCTGAGGGAATCAAAAAAACAAATGACCGAGCAGACACCAGCTTCTTCAGATTCTGATTCTAGTTATTTGGAGGAGGATGAGAAGTTTGCCTTGACGCTGCAGAAAGTCAGGATGAAGGGTGATCCCCAGATGGTAACCAAGTCAAATGATAGAGATGCTGCTGCTGATAATGACAAAGACATCTTGCATCTGAGGGAATCAACAAGACAAATGACCGAGCAGACATCATCTTCTTTGTACTCTGATTCCAGTGGTTTGGAGAAGAAGGAGAAGTTTGCCTTGATGCTGCAGAAAGTCAGGATGAAGGGTCATCCCCAGAAGGTAACAAAGTCAAATGTTAGAGATGCTGCTGCTGATAATGACAGAGACAACTTGCATCTGAGGCAATCAACAAGACAAACGACTGTGCAGACATCATCTTCTTCGGACTCTGATTCCAGTGATTTGGAGGAGGATGAGAAGTTTGCCGTGATGTTGCAGAAAGTCAGGATGAAGGGTGATCCCCAGAAGGTAACCAAGTCAAATGTTAGAGATGCTGCTGCTGATAATAACAAAGACAACTTGCATCTGAATACAGAAATTCAAAATGTCTGCCCTCTTGAATTAGAAGTGAGACATTACTGGTATATTTTATAAATGTTCATTAGTGCTGTGCCACAAAAAATAAAACAAAATCAATAATCACATAGTTTTGATTTGGTACAGTGGCTTTCTTGAACAAAAATATAATTTCGAACAATACTAATATTTTATATTATCATTCAGGGCTTGAAACAGGAAGAAAAATATGAACTGCTATTGGCCAGAAGAAATTTGGCCTGCTAAGAAACAATATAACGTGTAAAATGGGTGGAGGGAGTAGCTAGGGGACAAATATTAAAGTGGCACAGACACACCTTTAAAGGGACATTCCTGAGTTTGCTGTATTGTAAGATATTTCTGACTAATAAAATATTTCTATGATTAAACTTGCATATTAAATATTTTTCTTGTTTAGAATATCAGTGTCTGTATATTCAATGTATTTCTGGTCATCTTAATATTTGTATGAAGCTCAAACTGGATTTTGTCTTCATATTTTAGGAAATAAAATGACATTTAACCTAGTACAAATATTAGAACAATCAGAAACACGTTTAATATACAGCCACTAATATTTTATGCAGAAAAATATATTTGATATGTAATTACAATCGTTACAAAGTATCTGTTAGTCGATAACATCTTAAACATTGCAGCAAACACAGGAATGTCCCTTTAAAAAATGTATAGTAAAACAAAATAAATATTTTGGGCCTCCCTTGAGTGTGGGTAAGCACAGCCCCCAACCCTCGCTCGCTGGTTTCTACAGCCATGCAATGATGTCATTAAAAATAGAAATAACCGGTGAACATTAAAATATTGTTGGCTATTGCAGTCGACTGCTACCAATGTGACCTAACCAGATTGATACTGAATCTTAAAATTACAAACCCTTGTATCAACCCGTGATAAAAAGTACTCTTTAAGTTTGGTTATAGCTACAGACCTGTAAGTCATTTAAATAAAGTTACAGTACAAGTGGAAATTTGAAACGAGGAAATAACCTTAAAAAGTCAACCAGAGTTCATCTCCAAAACCGCTACTTCATAGAGATACATGTTTCTTAAAATATGATAAATGCATTTTGTGGTATAAGAAACAACAGGATGACTAGAAACACTTAATCCAAACAATAAAATCAAAATAGTGTCTGACTTTAATCATCAAAACAGCTCTTATAGTAAAAAATATGCTGTGCTATTTAAAAACCAGCATATGTCACTTCAAGAATGACACAATTTGACTTGAAAACATTTTACATTATCAACCAGCTAATACCATATTTACCTGTCAGGAACAAACTTTCAAATGCATAAAACAATGTTATCGACACGCGCAAATAGATTATAAAAATATAAACATTCAGTCAAGGAACATAAATTCTTTGTAATTCCATACCCAGTGAATATTTGTGATATAGGTGGTGAAATATCACCATCTGTTCCTCATAATTATGTCAACTTATTGCCACTAATAACATAAGTGTTATTAATTACAGTAGTTTATTTTACTCATTTTGATTGGTTAAACCTTTGTTGTGATCTCAATGCCATATTTATATTTTAAAAATAAAGCTAGTAATTGCCTGCTTAAGGAAATTACATACATTTTTGTTGGATCCCACTGCGTGCTGCATGTGGCAGGGCTTATAGAATTTTTATAAAATCCACTGGCCATGGGATCGGTGATTTTAAATATTTACTAGCAATGATTAAAAATTCACTAGCCCTACTTTACTTTAAGTTAATACAATTTTACAAAATAATAGTAATTATCTGCTATATCACCTAAAAAGGGAGATAGAGCCTAAAAACACTAACATCGGGGGTTGGGGTGGGTGCAGGGTATTCATATTTACAAAATACACTTAACTGCAACATTGACTATAAAAAATTCACTAGCCATTGGGCATGATGATAGTAGTTATTTACTAGCCCAACACTGAATATCACTAGCCATGGGAGTGAGGCTACCATAATCTAGAAGCCCTTATGTGGACATTTTTTTCTTTTAATTATTATTATTGTTTGGGTTTTTTCATTCTGTTTTACAAAGAGTCATTAGAACAATTATTTTTTATTATTTTGTCTTGATCACTGTGGTGGTTTTTGTGGAATTAAGGAAGATTGTGTCTGAGATAATTGGTTAATGATTTTGGATGCTGTAATTGTTTACTCTTTGAACATTTTCACCTAAAGTTTTAAAACATTGTACACTACAGTTATTTTCTGGAGAAGACTTTACAAACTAATAGAGAATGATGTTTACATTCAATTACTAATTAAATAGTGGAGCTGGAGTAGGCTCTTGTTTTTTTTTTAAATCAAATTAATGTTGTAAACATTTGTCAATCTGTTTCTCTTGTTTAGGAGTCTGAAAGAAAATCAATGAAGGAGATGAATGGTTTTGAGCAAGCATCGGCAGGTATTTTCTAAAACTATTTACTTTATTAAACTGGTGTCTTTACTTTAGATCCCCAGTAAATAACTAACAACTAACCTGCTGTATAACCCAGTGTCCTGGACAGACAGCCCAGATAACTGAGGTGTGTGTGCCCAGGACAGCATGCTTGAACCTTAATTGGATATAAGCACTAAAATAAGTTGAAATAAACAATAAATAAATAGACCCCCAGTAATAATCTAGGATCGTCATTAAAAATATTTGTTTCTTTTCCATCTGGCTGATTTAAGCAGTGGCAAAAAAGTCATTCTGATTCCATCAGTGGTTACCTAATACAGTCTGTTTTCAAGGTAAGGATGCTGAGACAGCTTCGGCTCAGCAATTCATTGAGGTTGACTGGCCGCTAAAGGATGAGTTCCACTTCCGATTGGCTTGTCAGCAATGTTTTGTCAAGACTGGAGAGGGCATCAAGGGATATAACTACAAGGAAGGCCTGCATCACAACTGTGACTATGACATCATGCTCATTAAATTAAAACAGAAACCCAATATCAGCTGGATCAAGGTGCGACCTAGGGCAAAACACTTTGGGAAGATTTTTAATGGATACAAGATATGCTTTCATTTTACGGTAGGTGCATAAGGCACATATATGTGTTAATATTTATTAGGAAGTGTTATTTTGTGTATTCATTGTTGTCCATAAAACTGTCAAAATTACTGAATGTTAACCCATAGATGTATACACGTTCTAGGTCAAGTATTATAATGTCACATGGAACCGTTGTCATAACGTCAAGTGTTGTTAATCCTCGGCCACATTTATTTCAGTAATGCCAGAGAATACTAATTAATACTTAAGTATACGTAATGACACAATTATCAACTACTTAATAATATCACATTTTAATGAAACGTATAACTGTTTTGTTTAAACTTTATTACCAGAAGTAGTACTTTATATCGAAATATTACAATTAAAACAAGTGTAAAATTCTGAATTTTTCTGATTGAATGCATTTCCTCACATTTTAATTGTCCTTTCCTCCAAAATGTGTCATGGTATAGATTTTAACCTAGGATTTCCAGGACCCCTCTAGATTTCCTCTTTTTTAAAGTTCACGAATTCCCATCCCTTATGGATTCAATTATCAGCAACAATAAATAAGTTTATGGTAGACAAGACATTGAATTCCATGGAATTCTTGGGGTTTTTTATTTTTTAGGCTGGAGAGCCTTGCAGACGTGAGGAAGAAAAATGTACGTTTCCTCATCATGTTGCTGAAAAGAGACTCTGGGAAATGGACCGAAATGGAGAATTCAACATCCAGAGTTTTATAAGAGAAATTATGTGGCATAAAAGATTGTGTATGCATGTTATATGGTGATATGTCATTGATATGTAATAAATATAACAGAAATGTGACATAAAAGAATGGGTATGTTATAGGATAACATGTCGTTGATAAATGTATCACATTTCTAATTAAATGTTTTGTCTCATGGAATTAATTGTTTTGAGATTACACTTAAAATTTACATTTGAGAGGACTTAAGTTTGCAGAGTATCAGGTAAATGGTAATTAAACGAAGGCAAAAGATAACCAACTAGTATTCAATTTCAACATTGATAGCAATGATCAACTATGACAGAACTTTAACAATTTGTTGAAGATTTACTTCTGTACACATTAAGTATTTAATTATCTATTTATGATCTAAGCAAAGACCAATTATGTAATTAAATAACATTTTTAATCCAGTCTCACTGCTTAACTATGCTGGGGTGTTGTAAAACATCTATTCTATTCTATTCACTACTTGACTAATAAATTCCACAGACTAAGTCAAATCGCCTAAGTCTAATAAAAGACCAGCTATCCTTAGTTACACTTCACATCCTTAATGAACATACTAACTACAGATATTTCATTTAACAGCATCACAGCCAATGCAGCAGCCACTCCAGCCACAGATTTCTCCTGGAGATCAAGGTTCTCAACAATCTACAGATGCTGATGAAATGCAAAAACTTGAAAATCCCCTCAAGTCGAAATATAACTTCAGGATAATGTGCAAAGAGTGTCTTGTTAATGATACTCAGCCTGGACTTTCTATTCACAAACCACATGTCCATAACTGTGAGCAGAATGTCCTGGCTCTGTACAAGAAAGGTGAACCTTCCGTGTTGATGAGAGTGAGGGAACGCACCAATCATCGTGATTTCCCAGGACG
Source organism: Dracogyra subfuscus (assembly GCA_016106625.1). NCBI lineage: Eukaryota > Metazoa > Mollusca > Gastropoda > Neomphalida > Peltospiridae > Dracogyra > Dracogyra subfuscus. Next base: position 6,741 of record JAECMU010172340.1, read on the forward strand.
GTACATTATTTGTAACAGTATTAAGTATGGGGTATCGAGTATGTGCAGATTTGGGAAAGAGAAGTGCAGTTTTGCACACAACCGGGTTGAACAGATCCTGTGGACCAAGGAAAAAGAAGGGAGTTTTAACGTTTCCGAGTTCATTCTTCAGAACAGGTCTGCCACAGGTGGAGCTAAAGGTTACACGGTGGAAGAATTGTTGAAAAAACATGGCGGAAATTTAAAGTTTATTTGTCAGCAATGCTTCTGTGACCGACCACCAAGAATAGAAGAGCTTGAAAGGAAAGGTAATTGCAGTGCTAACAAAGAACATTCATGGAAGGACAGCAAGGTTCTTGCTCATTTTGGATCACAGGGTGGCATCACCATCATAAACAAGCGAGTGTTTGTGCATAAATCGGCCTACTTCAAATTTTGTTACTGGAAATCATTCTGCAAAAATTCTTTCTGTGCATTTGCTCACAGCATGGTTGAGCGTGATGTGTGGATGTGTGAAAGAGATGGGGACCTCAATCAGGAGCAGGTGGTGGATAAGTGTAATGCCATAATGTCAGAGTTTTCTGAGACTGAACCACCAGCAAGAGAGCTCTGTCCTTACAATGTCCAAGTTCTTTGTGGCACGTGCTGGAAAAACGGAACTCGCAGCAAGCAGGATGGAAGCCAGGACAGATGTATTAAAGGTCACAACCACTGGCATCAGATAAAGATTTTCATGCTAATGCCAGATTTGAAAGAGATTCGACCTCTTCCAAGGAGAATTCCTGCTCGTCTGAACTTTGTCATGTGCAGAGATTTTCTAGCAAACAGAGAATGTAATCATTGTCTTGGAGATCATTGTCAGTCTGCTCACAGTGAGGAGGAGAAAGATGTATGGGTCTGGATGTGCAGAAATGATAGTAAGTTCAGTAGTTACATACAGTCATCTTGACACTGGTTATCTCTAAATCCATACAGGACTTCAGATTGCACCAAAGCTGAGCAAGCCCACATTATGTCCAAACAGGCTAATCACATTTCACCTCCAGATCAATGGAATGTTAAGCTGTAATTAGATTAAAATATCTTGAAAAACATTTCAGAATATACTATTGTACAACTCTTTATCAGCTATTATTAACATTACTACACTAAAAAAAACGTAAAATAAAGTTTGTTTTATTTAAGGACGCCAGTAGATTTTTTATTTTATCATCAGCTATTGGATGTCAAACATATAGTCATTCTGACACTGTTTTTTTTTTTAGAGGAAACTCGCTGTCACCACATAGGCTATTTTTATTCCTAAAACATACTAATTCAGTGCAACATGATATAATTGTACTGTAATTTTTAAAGACTTAATGTCCATATAGGCATGAGATATAGGCTGTCTTTGAAAACAAGCATAACGAACTAGTACACTTACATAAATTGCAATAATTTCTTAACCTGATGACCAATTTTTGAATTGTCTGCAAACGCTGTCATTTTAACAAAACATGTTCAATACATTTTTAGAGTGAAATTAAAAATGGATGTCTATAACGACAAACAGTACCCTAATTTGATCAACTAAATGACTCGTTGTGCAGTTTTTATTGAAATGAGACACTTGGATTACTCCACACAATTAGGTATGATCTGTATGCATCAAATCTAACAGTGATGTGTTTGGCCACAATATTTTATTGTAGGATAGCATAACATACTGAATCATGAATTGGTCCCTTTATTGTAAGAAGGCCATCATAGACTTGTTGCTGCAAATAAATTAATGTGTTTGAAACTTCATGGGTAACATTGAGGTTCGTTATATAATTTTATTGAAATATTTTTGCATTATTTTGTTTTCTTTAATGCTTCTTTACATCAGGGCTCGAACCAGGGGTGGGGAAAAGTCTTTTTATCTCTGAGACCAAAATAATGTTTTTAAAACGTGCGTTAGCCAGTCCCACTTTTGTCATTCTTATCGGTCCGAAGCACCTGTCCATTTCTATTATTGGCACAAAGTCCTCTCCGTCAAGTGAACTGGCCTGCCAAGACATCGGTATCTTGTGTATGATTTAAAATAATAAATAAATAGTGGTCAATACGTCAGGTGTTTCAGACATTTGTGATTTTAAAATCTGCCCAAGTATATCGCCAGTCACTGAAATCGGACTGTCAATCATTGAATCGACTACCACTAGACAGTAGACTACACATTTGTCAAAGTTGCTGAGCCGGTTAAGAGATTAAACGGTTAAAATGTTAATGATAGCATTATTCGTGGTTGAAAGAGTCATCAAGGTATTACACTCCATTTAAAACAAAGGACCCAGAATTTGCAACTGCCAGAACTGGTTACAATCAACACCTCTCAATGCCTACGTACGGAGCTCTGTCGGGTCCAAGTATCCTAGTCCGAAACATGAGGCTTTTGTGCAATACAAACTGCTTCAAATAGCATAAAATCTACTGAAATAATCAATAAATGCATCCAATAATTATAAAGGATTTTAAAATGAACAAAAGGTTTCCACCTTTTTTGTTAAGAAGTGGGAGTAAGCAGAACAGCCACATGTACTGTTATCTCTAGAGCCAGTAGAGGTCAAATGTCAACCAATCAGTGATGATGTTATTACTCTCTTTGTCTAAACATGTGCTAGCTCTGGCTGTCAAACGCTTCAGTGGTGCCATCTTATTAATTTTCAGGACACAGTACAGAATACTCATACATATATGGGAATTGAAATTAATAACTTTTATTCCTTTTTTATATTATTTATTCCTTTATGTAAAATATATACAATTTGTGGGGTTTATTTTACTGATAGTTTGATGTGATAAAAAAAAAAGTTTCATGTTTATCGTTTTGCATTCATGATTCAAGATAAAACTATACAAATATCACAAACAATGATTTAAAAAAAAATATGTGGGATATACCATCTTTTAAATGTTTCTTTTTATTCCTTTCTTTTTTCCGCCATTATCTGCCAGAATGTAGCGTTAGTACTTTTGAAATTTGTCTACATACAGAAAAATAACCTTTCAGTCATGGTTGATTGCTGCAAAAGTCACTTTTTAAAGCAATTGCTGTAGACAGGCTCAAAATTGCCTTTGTTTGGCCATTTCACCTGATGCAGTTTTTTATTTTAATTACTGTAGGTGACAAATTCTTAAGTTTGAGCTCTCTTTATGAATAATATTGTTCACTAAATGAGAAAAAAATATTTAATTTCCATTGCATTCATTACAATATAACGTCATCCCAATGGGAGTTTGTTCATTTCTCGAGTCTTATTGAGTTTTATTGTTTATGGACCAAACATTATTAAAAATAAAGTAAGAACTTTTAGTGATATTATTAGCATGTATCATTCAAATTTAATTATAAGTATTGTTTGTTATTTCTTTCACATTCATCCGGGTATGAAAAAAAATATTATCTGCAGACTTCGGCTTCACCGATTCACACAGTTTGCAGAAATAACAGATGATCCTCAAATATCTTTCAGTTGACACTCTTGATAAACTGGCAAAAAAGGCAAGCAATTGGACAAGAAATTGTGATGAATCTAGTAGACCAACAACTAGACCACTGGTGCCATACAACTTGAAGAGGAGTAACACCTACTGCCAGTACTGTGGGGTCCAGTGTAACAGTGAGAAACAGTGGGATGACCATTGCACGTCGGAACGTCACAACTTCAATGTGAACTCCGACAAAGATCACCAGTGGAATTTCCGTCAGCCACCGTGGGGAATCCCAGGTTCAAGCTATGAACTTTGTAAGAGGTATGTTCTTTCCATTTCTTTAACCTGGCATCATTTAAGGAAAGTGATCTTCAACTGATCGTGAAAAGTGATAACCTGTTAAGAAGAATCAGGTTTCTTTTTAATTGTATATTTCAGACATGTGACCAGTCAGTCATGTCAGTACTCCCATGTTCCAGAGATGTACAACCTGTGTAAGTACGCCCACTCACAGGAGGAGCTGGACGAGTGGAAGGAACGCTACGAGTGGCGTCAGATGAAGCGAGACATGGCCAAGCAGCAAAAGGTTTTCTCCTATATGGATGAACTTCTTGACAAGTACGAAAACACAGATTCGGGAATTTCTGTGGTAAGTAATTAACACCATCATTTCATAAATATACCTCGTAATGGAAGGAACGCTACGAGAGGTGTCAGATGAAGCGAGGTTTTTTCCTACACGGATGAACTTCTTGACAAGTACGAAAGCACAGATTCAGGCATTTCTGTGGTAGGTAGTTTTAAAGCTTACAAACAGTCTAATGAATAGCACACTTGTGTCTATCTGGGCACGGGATGCAGATAGCTGAGACATGGAGATCTCATCTGAAACAATATAACATGACCAGTTGCAATTACTTTGTTTTTTTATTTAAAGACGCCATGAGAGCACATTGATTTTTAACATCAAACATATTATGGTCATTTTGACACAGGTCTTTTTAGAGGAAAAAATCCACTGTCACCACATAGGCTACTCTTTTACAACATGCAGCAAGGGATCTTTTATTTGTGCTTCCCATAGGCAGGATAGCACAAACCATAGCCTTTGGTGAACCAGTTATAGATCACTGGTCGGTGCAAGTGGTTTACACCTACCCATTGAACCTTGCGGAGCACTCACTCGGGGTTTGGAGTCTGTATCTGGATTAAAAATCCCATGCCTCGACTGGGATCTGAACACCAGCCGGCATGTAGACCGATGGCCTAACCATGATGCCACCAAGGTGGGTAGTTGCAGTTAAGACAAGCACTCTACCACTAGGCTATATTAATAATAATAATTATACCTCAATGCTTTGATTAGAAACATTAGTCTGTGGGAAATTTGAAGAATGAGATTAATTTTTTAAATGAATCGCTAATTACTCACTTGAAGATTCTGAGGAGAACAATTTGTTACTGGTCTGAAATATTCAGATGTAAAAAAACAGATCTTCGTGTATTTGTGTTATTAGATGAATATTGTTGATGTACAATTAAACTTAAAACCTGTTACTTCATACTTAAAGGAAACATGACACAACCTATATTTGGCACCAACCATGTAAAATTCATTATAAATTGAATCACCTAAAAAAAAAAAAAATTACAAAAAAAAGTAATTACCAATAGCGAGTCAGAGAAACTGATGGTGCCAGATCTTTTTTTTTTTTTACTTTTTTGTATTTTCTTCATATTTAGCATACAGATACACCTCAATATGATGTATTTAAATATGTAATGCATATAAATGTAGGACAAACTTTTTTTAAATTTATTATTATTATTTTATTTTTTAATATAAAATATCGCATTTTTCATGTTCGCACAATGTAAACAAACTCTCTAATTTGAAAGGCGCTTCGCTTTCATTAACCTGACTTGTAAAACAACATAAATAACTTGATAGTATAATAAACTATTTAACTAAATATATTTCAACCGAACGAAATGGAGTTATAGGTGTTTTTTTCTCTTCTTAAAAAAACAAACTAAAAACATCATATTATTACACCTATTCAGGCTATGGTTTGGGTACGTTAGAGTGAAAATGACCACTCAC
>JAECMU010172353.1:539-11550 GCA_016106625.1 Dracogyra subfuscus
GAAGTACCCCTTTAAATACAATTATTAATCATCAACAATATACAATACCCTTCTGAAGTGTACTCCTTTAAATAAAATTATTAATCATCTACAATATACAATACCAGTCTGAAGTACCCCTTTAAATAAAATTATTAATCATCTTCAATATACAATACCCGTCTGAAGTACCCTTTAAATAAAATTATTAATCATCTACAATATACAATACAAAAGCTGTCCTGAAAATGCAATCCTGAGCATCTTTATTTGTTAGTTTATGGGGAGCATGCCACCAAACTCCCTATAGGTTTAACTCCCACTGGACGTTAATTCAGCTCATTTGTCCTTGGCAACTCCCTTTTTAGAATTTTGTGTCTTCACCCTGTATACAACACAGATTTTGCATTCCCTCCTCATATAAAATGTTAACACCCAGTATACAACACCAATCATTTTGTGTCCCCATCCCATATACAATTTTAACACTCTGTATACAATACCACCAATTTTGTGTCTTCACCATATATACAATTTTAACCCTATATACAATACCACCAATTTTGTGTCCCCACTCCATATACAATTTTAACACCCCATATACAACACCAATTTTGTGTCCTTACCTGTATATAATAACAACTAAGCTAATTTGTACTGTGTATTGTTTAGCTCTTACAATATGCATAGTATTGATGTTAAACCATGCATTTATTCCGATTAAATCAAACATTAATTCACACCTAATCAGTATTCGCTGTAATATGTTTGGTATCTATGACAAAAATACAAAACAACAACAGAAATGTGTCAAGCAAAATAATCATATAATGTGTTGTTTTAGGTGGTATTGTAAAATCAACAGAACACTGAAATATAAAAAATTGTGATTTCAAACAGATATGTACTTTAAAAAAACAAGGTTTTTGTTTTAATTTATATGATAAAAGATATATGATAATTTACACCAATGGGGATTATGTATGGGGTAATTGTATAATTGCTTAATGTTTTTTTGTTGTTGCTCAGTGTATAAAACATCTGCATGTGACATTAAGATAAGATGGAATACATTTGCATACAGCAGAGCTCTGTAGGAATTTTGCTAGGGAAAACTAGGTGAACAAAACCCAGGGTATGCAGGGTCGTAGCTAGGATTTGTTTTTGTTTGGGTGTGAAGGGGGTGGGGGGTGAGGGGGGGCAACTGAGTAGTTATTAATCTAAAACTCCTTAAAAGGATAAGAGAATTTTCCTAAGTTTCTATAATTTTTCTCAGATGTTTTTCTTCCCACCCCCCACCCCCCCTCCCACTAGCTGCAGCTCTCTGCATGTACAGTACTTCAAATAAGAAAGAAAAAGAAAGAAATGTTTTATTTAACGACACACTCAACATATTTTATTTACGGTTATATGGCGTCAGACATATGGTTAAGGACCACACAGATTTTGAGAGGAAACCTGCTGTTGCCACTTCATGGGTTACTCTTTCTGATTAGCAGCAAGGGATCTTTTATTTGCACTTCCCACAGGCAGCATAGCACAAACCATGGCCTTTGTTGAACCAGTTATGGATCACTGGTCGGTGCAAGTGGTTTACACCTACCCGCTGAGCCTTGCAGAGCACTCACTCAGGGTTTGGAGTTGGTATCTGGATTAAAAATCCCATGCCTCGACTGGGATCCGAACCCAGTACCTACCATCCTGTAGACTGATGGCCTAACCACGATGCCACCGAGGCCGGACTACTTCAAATAAAGTAACCTGCATAATACAAAGGTAATTTTACTCAAGAAACCAAGAAACAACCAGTTTGACAAGATATCACAAGATATCACAAATCCATTATGTTCATAATTATGCTAATTAAGTGAGAAAGTTATGGAACACTTTTAAATTTGGGAGTTGAGTGTGAACCTCAAGGATACTCTCCCATTATCTGCCCCTGATTAGTTAAAATAACATCTTGGTAACACTGGCTAATAACAATCATGCATGTAGGCCCTACATGTAGATTATAGACTACCCATGGTCTCAAATTCCATGAAATATTTTGGATCTCAACAACACAGGGCCCCGGGCCATGAAGCGACCTTAGCACTAAGATCACCTTAGTGCATAAGGTAGCTATGTACTTAAGGTGATCTTAGGACTAAGATCGCTTTGTAGAACGGGGTCCAGGGCCATAACCAAAATAAAATAACATTGTTGTTTTGTTTTTGTTGTTGTGTTTTGGGTTGTGTTTTGGGTTTGTTTTTAGGTTTGTTTTGGTTTTTTTGGAGGGTGTGGGGAGTCAGTAAAAACAAATGAAGGTCTGTAATATGTGATTTTACTTTAGATAGAAAATAAGGGAAGTCTAAACCAAATGGACACTTTTTGAAATGGTGGGGGTAAGAGGGGGTGATTTTCACCCTGTTGGTAAAGAATACTCCATTACTTTTGAGTCTGCCCTGGACTCAGCCACTTGCAAAGTCTGAGGTTGTGCCCAACTTAAGTTTGTTTTGTTTAGCAACACCACTAGAGCTCATTGATTTACTAACATTCAGCTACTGGATGTAAAAAATTTGATAATTTTGACTTTATTTTTCAAACAAAATCTGCTATATTTTTCCATTTCCACAAGCAGGACAGTATATACCAGAGATATTGGTATATATATGCCTGAACCTTAATTGAAGTTGTCGGTACAATTAATGCAAAGGTGCGGTCAGTAATATACCATACATACTGTACGATTTCACTTGCTATACCAATTAGTATGATCCAATATTAACTCACCACCAGACTAATAATTTATCTTGTGTCAGTGTGTATGTATTTCAGTCGGTGTAGCACCAAAAAAAGTACTATCTACACAATTTGTTTTTTTGTTGTTTAACCCTGTTTATCTATACTCTTCAAAAAAGTAGGGGAATTGTAATAAGAATTTACAATTGCCAAAAATGTAAAGTATATTAGCTATGGGGATATGGACCATATGGTAATAGTGAATTAATTGGGCAAACATTACAATTGGTAGTTCAGTATTACAATAGGTTTTATGACCACCAAAGATCTTGAAGGACGACTGAGGTCAGATGTTAAATTTGAAGGTTGTTTATCAGTAAATCGCAAATTAAAACAATAAAAATGACTGAAAACAAAACAATAACAACTGTATGATCAAAAAAATGAAAAAGATTGACAGAAATAATGTTCCACAGTGATTAATCAACCTTCCCGGAAATGGTCAAAATCGAGAATGACACCCCACACACGTGTACGGGGCAACTGCGTGATGCACGTGCAAACCATGGAATGCGTTTTTGTGTGTTGATAAACAGACCTGAATGTTCTTTACTAGGACATCTGTGGTCAGAAAGTATGTTCGGTCTAATAGTTGACATTAATATTTTAGGTTCTCCTACTTTTTTTGAAGAGTATATATGGTGAAAAATGTGGAACTAAAATTAACCCAGGTTATTTGAACTCCACAAATAAAAAATGTACCAGGGCCAGTTGCACTTTTACCAGGATTACCTTTATTTCCACTATTATTCCTTTGTAAACAAGGAAGGAAGGAAATGTTTTATTGAACGACACACTCAACATTTTTATTTACGGTTCTATGGCATCAGACTAGACAGATATTGAGAAAGGAAACCTGCTGTCACCATTTCATGGGCTACTCTGTTCAATTAGCAGCAAGGGATTTTTTATATGCACCATCCTACAGACAGGGTAGTACATACCACAGCCTTTGATATACTAGTCGTGGTGCACTAGCTGGAACGAGAAATAGCCCAGTGGGCCCACCACCTGGGATCAATCTCACACTGATCACACATCAAGCAAGCACTTTACCGCTGGGCTATGTCCCACCCACTTTTGTAAATAAAAAAACATGTGTTAAATATACTGAAGATGTTGATCAATGTTGTGAAAGAAAGAAAGAAAAGAACAAAACACCCCAAAAAACAACAAAAAAGCCAGTCAGTTGCATTTTGTTTTCTTTACTAATGAGATAACAAGACATTTTCTTCTTCAAAAGGACACTTTTCTAGAGTAGGACAAAACAGGAGGTTATTAATTAATTGCCAGAGCCCCACTTTACAAAGCGATTTTAGCACTAAGATCACCTTAGGTGTGTCAGGTAGCTATAGACTTAGGTGATCTTAGCTCAAAGAGGCCCTGAAAACTACCATGGAATCCACAAGGGTTCACAGGTTAGTATGATACCAGTCACATAAATATCTTAGTATACATAGAATAACATAAACAAAACAATCGCAGGAATGTGACGTGTGCATATTTCTGTACAAACAAAAAGCTACATCACAGATATCTTTAGGCACACTGGTTACAGAACAAACAAAATCATTCACACAAAATTCTTCGCTATATTAGAAATATAATTTATAATAATCACAAAAGCTTTATTTTCTATTTGATCAAACACAAATCTAGATCAGTACATGTAGGCCCATGTATAAAACTGATAACACAGTTTTGCTGGCGTTTAATAGGAGATACGAACAAAAAGTCCACAACTGCAATATTTATTGTAGAGTGGAGGATTTTTGTATAAAGACTTAAGACAAATAAAATCAGCGCTAAATACAATATCTAAATTCAACAATTTAATTCAGGACATCATCACTAAAAGTAATAGTATCTCTGAATGATATCCTTAAATAAATTAGTGTAAAATTAATGTCAAAGATTTAAGCCATGATGGGTTTTTGTTTTGGAGTGGGGAATTTCATTGGCAAATTTTAATTTCTAATTTTCCTTCTTTTTTAAAAATAACATGGAAAAATATTTTTTAAATATTTTAAATTACAAATGTTTACTTCTCATTTGGATTTTTTTTTTTTCATAAATAATAATACAAAACATTACTGGTACAGAAAAATTATCTTTCTTCAGTAACAAGTATGCATACAAGTAAAAGTAAATTTGACTGGTCTTTTACCAATGTATGTTCTTCAAGATAAACTACCGGTAAGTGGGGTTAAAAGTGACAAAGGGATGTCAGTTTGATCTGCAAAAGAAGAAAGAAAACAAAAAGAAGAAGAAAAAGACACTTGGGCCAATAGTATCTCCATCTCCATATTGATATTCGTTTCCACATTACATTTATGTAATTAATACAAACATTACTATGCTAGTTGTGAATTCAATCTGATCCGCAATATCAAGTGTTCCCCATTTCTTTCAGTTTATATTCTGACAACTTCCTTCCATGAAATAACATCCAAACATCCATGCATGTTTTATATAGTTCAAAACCAGTGTTCTGTTAAAGGCATATCGTCACAGACCACTGACCTATTTAATGGTGTAACAAAGTATTATTTGAACAAAAATAATTTGTTTTATCCCTAAATGTACTTTATTCAACCATATTTATAACCACCATACTCCATTTATTAGTGACATTTTGTAAAAATAATTGAATTACGGCAAAGGTCCATAATTCAAAAACTACAATTGCCGAGAGGGATGACATGGATTTCACTCCATCATGGTTTAGTTAAACTGATGCAATAGCTAGATTTGGTTTTGAACAATTAATGTAATTTTTACTTATTATTCATTTTTAAGGAAATATGGTACTTAAATCCGTGAGAGTATGCCTTTAAGTTGATCTCAATATCACATGCTGTAGTCTGATATTCATACATTAAAGAAAGCGTCCATCCATTGTTGCCACTGAAACACACATTTTCCAGACTAGAAGAGCCCTTTTAATGACTAAAAGTATATATTATATACATTTTCTTGTTTAGAATATCGGTGTCTGTATGAACAAAGTGTTTCTTGCCATACTAATGCTTGCTGGTGCTCAAACAAGAGTTTATCTAAAAATAATTTAAATTTAAGACATTTACATGGTCATGATGGACGAGTTTTTGTTTTTGTATAACCCATAAGAGTAGACTAAGTTTGAGCTATTACAAACATTAAGCCGACAAGATATACAATGTAAATACAGACTTCAATATTTCCAAGACAAAAACATATTGAATAATACATGTAAACAGTTTAGTCATAAAAAAAGGATTCTGTTGGTCTTAAACGCTCGTAACAAAGGCAGAAAACTCTTCAGGAAGTGTTGTTTCTCTCTCTGTGTGAGTACAGCATCACAACGTGGATATCACTGGCCGTGGTGTTGTGATGCCTGGAAGTAGAGTTGAACTAGATACCCAATGTCAATCAATACAGATATCAACATTTTAGTCATAAAAACTCTTCAACAAGTGTGTTTCTCTCTCTGTGTGTGCGTACGGGAAGCGTCATGACGTGGATATGACTGGTCGTGGTGTTGCGACGATGTCATCATTGAAGGACAGCTCCTGCGTCCACTCGTACAGCTTGCTTCCCTCCTGTTCTAGGTATTCATCGGGGTCAGCTTCATACACATCTTCGTTCTGCACGTCGGCTGAAAAAACATTTCCAGAGTCCCCTTCACGCTCCACATCCTGAAAGTATAGATCAAACTGAACTATTTAAAGATGCACTAATTCTTCTTAATCCTAGACATCTCAACTCCAACTTGGTCCCAGTAACGAAATACTCTCGGCAAACTAAGGTTCCAAAACATATCTAGCTCCCCCTTTCCAATTTGGCAACCAACCAAAACTGCCAAATTTCCTTCAATCAAATTGCACACCTTTTCCCCTTTGGTATTAATCCTATGGGACATTCCAAACTTCCACAGCATCAAAACCAAACCCCTGCCTGTTACCAATCCTGGTTCGGGCTGCTGGTGCTCCCTTGCACCAACCTGTACAGGTGATCCATTCTCCCACCCACCCCAACCATTTCCTGTCCCACTCTGAAGATGATTATTAATCCCTATACCATACTATTCTCACTCAACCTGCTCAATTAATCATAGCAGTCGGCAATGGCATTGTGCTTTCAGTGTTCTTCAGCAGTTATTTTGCCATGGAACTTTCAATTTATTTTCCATGTCACTTTTTCTTAATTAAATATTTATTTTTGTCAATTTCGAGTATAATAATATATAGAATAAATCATCAACTTTATTTGAGTTTTAAAAATAAAATTCCTTTAAATGTTATTTACAAGTTAGGTCACATTCAAATACAATTTTAGTGATACTACTCCAGGTCACTTTTTATAGTTAATTATTTATTTTTGTACATGTTGAGTATATTTTAAACTGATACATCACACTGGCAGAGTGATACTGCTACATGGTATATACATTTTGTAAGAAATCTTTTTTAACTAAAGATCCAGCTGACCAATTTTATTATATCACCGTGACTAAAATGATAGTAGTCAAATTAAACAATGGTTTTGCAGGGCACCCACCCCTTGATCCCGTACCTGATACTTCAAATTTATTATACAATGGGGAAAGAGTATACCTGTCTTTAAAAATATAGTTTTGTTTTAATTTTGTATAAGCAAAAAAACCAGGAAAGCAACCCTGCCAATTAAGGAAATGACAAAAAATATATGTATAATATATATTTTTTTTATTCACAGCATTTTCCATGGCAGTTATGTAGTTAATGTGAAAAAAGAGGAGTTAATTTTCCAGTAAGAATTTTGCAGCCGACATTAGGATATGAACCTAACACCCACTGTGCTTAAAACCTAATAGCTTAACAACTTTATTTTTTCATTTCATTTCAACTTATTTTCGCGTTGTCCTGGGCACATACCTCAGCTATCTGGACTGTCTGTCCAGGACAGTGGGTTAGTTATTAGTTGGTTAGTGGTTAGTGAGAGAGAAGAGGGTGTAGTGGCCTTACACCTACCCACTGAGCCCTTAAGAACTCGCTCTGGGTTGGAGCCGGTACCGGGCTGTGAACCCAGTACCTACCAGCCTCATGTCCAATGGCCTAACCATGTCACCACTGAAGCCGGTCACATGGACATTTTATTTGATTTCAACTTATTTTCATGCTTATATCCAATTAAGGTTCAATCATGCTGTCCTGGCCAAACATACCTCTGCTACATGGACTGTCTGTCCAAGACAGAGGTTAGTTGTTAGTGGTTAGTGAGAGAGAAGACGGTGCAGTGGTCTTACAACTACTCATCGAGTCATTAAAACTCACTCTAGGTGGGAGCTGATACTGGGCTGTGAACCCAGTACCTACAAGCCTCATGTCTGATGCCTTAACCACGTCACCTCCGAGGCCGATTACAACTTTATATCATAGAACAGCACAGATCTAAGTTCAAATTCGTACCTTGTCCAGGCCGTACATTTTCCTCATTTTCGACGCTCGCAGTCTCGCCTTGCGCGACCGTCGGCTACTGGACAACTCACTGTTGTTAATATTTAAACCAGACTCCCTTACTCTGCCTGGCGTGGGTGCCGGTGCAGGAGGTGTTCTGAAAAAGGAATGAAGATATTAATTAATGTTTAAAAACAGTTCAAGTTTGCTATGCGGATAGTAGTATCTGATTATACTGTCCCCAATATAAAATGTAAAGGTACCTTTTTTAAGAATATGGTCTATGATCTAAACTTGCCTTCCTGGAGAAATACTACAGACGTGCTGTAATTATATTTTTTTAGTGACTGGTCTTTGAGTATATGGCCTATAAAACTATACTTTCCTCAATGCAGAAAAACTGTGGATGTGTTGTAAATTAATCTACTGAGTGACTGGTCTTTGAGTATATGGCCTATAAATCTATACTTGCCTCAATGCAGAAAAATTGTGGATTTGTTGTAATTGAATTTCCCAAGTGACTGATCTTTGACAATATGGCCTCTGATCTATGTTAGCTTAATTTACTGTGTTGTAACTGAATCTCCTGTAGGACTGGTCTTTGAAAATATGGTCTATGATCTATGTTAGCTTAATTTTAGAAATACTGTGGATGTGTTGTAACTGAATTTCCCCGAGTGACTGGCCTTTGAGAATGTGGTCTATGATCTATACTTGCCTCGGTGCAGAAATACTGCGTATGTGTTGTAACTGAATCTCCTGCAGGACTGGTCTTTGAAAATATTGTCTATGAACTATGTTAGCATAATGTTAGAAATACTGTGGATGTATTGTAACTGAATTTTCCGAGTGACTGGCCTTTGAGAATGTGGTCTATGATCTATACTTGCCTCGGTGCAGAAATACTGCGTATGTGTTGTAACTGAATCTCCTGAGTGACCGGCCTTGTCACCAGCAGTGGCATTTCATCTTTCAGTCTCGGGGTCATCACGTTGTTGTAGGCGTAATCAACGATGTCGTAAAATATCGTCTGACGAGACAGATCTGAGAAAATAAAGAAATGTTTATAAAAACAACTGCCATGGTGATATATCAGTTGCATTATAATATTGCTTACATTTATTTAACTGAATCCATTACAAGGGATGACAAGCAGCATTGGCTTATTTAGTTTTCCAACACTCCTATTATGGCCTCTGCCAAAAAACCCACCTGAGAAGCCTACACTTAAAACAAAAATACACAAAATAGTTGGAACAATTCATCTTGATAACAGGTAAATATACCCAGTTCTGGTTGTCTGCCCTTGATTTAATAATACACTGAAACCCCTCTAACCCAGACACAAGTAAACGAGTCTGGTTTTAAGGGGTATCTAGTTTAGAGGTTCTATTCTGTACTGATATTTAAATAGGGATTGTGACAACTGTTACTACAAGCAGCCATCATGATTAGTTGATGTACTGTAAAATACTTTATTTTCGCATGAACTTAATTTTCACGCTATTTGCACAAAAACATTTAGCGCGAATTTTAGGATCGCTTGAAAAATTAAACCAAACAGATTGTGACTGATTAATTGTTGTAGATGACCCGGTCTGTTTTTCCAGTGTAGATGACTTCAAGACTTGGGGTGGTAACATGTCCCCAATTTTGGTGTTCGTCAACAAAACCGTGATCTGTCGTTTGTCGTCAACACCCGATATTGTCACCTGTTTAGCGCCTCTCTCTTCCATGGTCCAATCACCCCCAGGAATGAGTGATACTCCAGTCTGGTCCCAGTTAATTACCCCAACTTGTCTGGAATTGAATGTTTTCTTACTGTATCGCTCACCCGTTTAAGAAAGACCTCCTTTATTTCTTCACCATGCTTTCGCTTTTTAGGAGTATCCTGTTTCTGCCTCGTTTTCAGTTTTACTTTCGCATGAATTTGGCAAACCGGGCGTTTTGGGTTTCAGGGAATTTTTTAACCATGTAAGTAAAGACATTGTGGAAGGTACTGAATTACAAAGATTAACACCTCATTATATAATATAATGCTGACAAGCTGCCATTTACCCAATCTCAGTGACACCATTTATTTGTAGACCAAGTCTTAATTGATAAACTAAGCCCATGTCAAGGTACCAACAGTTAATATTGCTTATGCATTGACTGTAAAAACAGGATTTATTGATAAATAATAGTGGTGTTAAAAAAAGAAGAAAAAAAGAAAAACTTTTTTTAATCAAGGATGCGCGAAATATTAATTCCGCGAACGTGGTGATTTTTCTTTAGCGTGAAAATTACACCCCTCGAAAATAAAGTATTTTACAGTATTATAAATTGTATACCAGGTCATCAAAACATTTTACCTTCCAAAAGGAAGGAGGAAATGTTTTATTTAACTGCACACTCAACACATTTTATTTACAGTTATTTAGCATCAGACATATGGTTAAGGACCACACAGATATATAGAGAGGAAACTTGCTGTGACTACTTTATGGGCTACTCTTTTCGATTAGCAGCAAGGGATCTTTTATATGCACCATCCCACAGACAGGACTACATACCACAGCCTTTGTGGAGCATTGGTTGGGATGAGCCTTCCAACAGGAGGCAGCCCTTAAAATTCATGGCAGCAATCACAGCAGTGCTGCTTCGAACAGCTGTTTGACGTTTGAGGGCTGGGGAAGTGTCATTCTGATATGAAGGTAGACATTTTTAAACACCTTTGTAACACAGAGGATATTTCATGTGTTACAAAACAAAGGTTGATATCTCACCATGTGAACTCTGCAGTCTTATCACACAAGTCACACTCATATTTCTTGTTACTTCACCAACTG
>JAECMU010172360.1:0-13896 GCA_016106625.1 Dracogyra subfuscus
CGTGACCGCTGCTGCAATCGGCATTATTAAAAAACACGAACAGTCGAAGTTGTGCGAATTTGGTGGATCACTTGAGATAACAACAACGTGGTCAGTCGTTTTTGTCGAGGATGGGATTTGTCAAATGAAAAGGTATGAAAACCGTGACCGGCGATTTTGAAACTTTATAATCGGAATTCATCGAGCGTGTTCTCATGGCAAAACGTGATAATAACATCCCAGATGAACTGATCATAAATTGGGATCAAACAGGAGTGAATCTTGTACCAGGGGGCGATTGGACATTTGAAGAGAAGGGCGCTAAACAGGCAAAAATTAGCGGAAAAGACAACAAGAGACAGATAACGGCACTACTGGCTGTTTCGATGGCTGGAGATGTGCTGCCACCGCAAGTCATCTACGGTGGAAAGACCGACAAATGTCATTCATGCGTCAATTTTCCGGAACAGTGGAACATAACGCATACGGAGTCCCACTGGAGCAACCAGGATTCAATGCTTGAATCTGCGACAAAATCGTCATCCCGTACATGGAAAAAACACGAGCAGACCTCCACTTGACGGCAGATCAACGATGCATTGCCATTTTTGATGTGTATAAGGCACACCAGTGCAAACTAATGCTGGACAAACTAAAAGAAACCGCATTCAAGTCGTGTACTGACCAACTACAGCCACTGGACTGGACGTTAACAAAAATTATAAGCAGAACTGAAAAAGTGTTTTCAAGATTGGTTTGCCAGTGAAATTGTGGCAGATGGAACAGCAGGAAGACGATGGGTCAGAGTCATGTGTTGAGATAGTACAGGTCGATTTGCGTTTGAGTACAATCAAACCTCTCCACGCCCAGTGGCTTATTCGGGCACACGATGCAATGAAAGGGAAATGACAGTTAATTCATACTGGTTTCAAACTTGCACGTCTGAATGAAATTAACACTGAACTAATGTATGGAAAACAATTAACAATCTCTGGCTGAATTATTATTAAATCCAAAATTTGAATACTAGTACTAGTATGTTGAAAAATATCTGTGGTCGTTGTTTGAGTTTGCCTTTTATGTTCATCGACTGATAGAGTACCGACTACCGGTATGTTGTAAATAAATATTGACATTATTTCACTTGTCTGTTTTCTTGTTTTAATATTATTTTATGTGTGGGGTTAAAGGTATTGATTGGGTATGTATGCATTTGTAGCTACTGTCATTAGGTCGGTGAGGGGGAAGTGCAAATTTCGCGTGGAATTTATTTTCACAAATTTCCTTCAGACGCGAAAATAAATGTCACGCGAAAATAAAGTCATTTACAGTAGTTGCACTCGATATAAGAATCATGGGAAACAAAATTTTGGTTCTGTAATTTTTTCCGACACGCTATCGTTCTCATGCAGGCCTGAGAAAGGCTTTTCCTTCAATTACCTGCACATTGATGGCCTGTACGACTGTGGCCTGTGTTCCATCGGCTAGCGTAATGACCGAGTTTCCCTGCGGCCCAGTGTCTATGTGGATGATGGAGACGGTACCATCCGGGTTGCTGATTGTCTGAACCATTGTGCCAGTGAACTGAGATGTGGTCTGCTCGGGCTGCTGATTGTGTGTCTCACTGAAAACGTGGAGCAGATCTTCACGACCGTGGTGTCTGTAACAGTTCTTAACTATAGTACGCAGGGCTTCTGTCCATGACACCTACAAACATGTCAATATGTTTATTATGAGGAACTCACATACAAAATAGTAGTTGAAGTTAATTATAATAAGCGGGATAAATAAAGGTACATAGTGATAGTTTTGAGGTTTAACATGATGACCAGGCTATATAAAGGCAGATTTTTTTAATGCAGTAATACAACAGTTTCAAGAATATTTACTGAGAATCAAATATGCAGTACTGAAATTACCCAACGTCCTCTTTCTACAGTTTATAAATACAAATATTTAATAAGCCAAGATAACAGAAATATAACAAATATATATTTCTAATTTGCTACAGAGAAGAAATGGAAATGAAAGAATAAGTCTTTGGGATGAGTCCTTTCTCCAGAAAATTAAACTGATTTTAATGAAATGTGTCAGAAACATATACAAAATGACAAGTCGAAGAATATTTTCTAATGCAATCAGTTTTATGATTTTATTATAATATATAAAATTAACTGGATTGTAATCTTGTACGAGACATCATCACTTCTCCCAGATGATATATACTACTAACTACATTACATTTATCGTATGACTTAAGCAACAAATAGCCATCTATGATCTGAAAATTCAGACTAATTAACCAATACCCTCTTGATATATATGCGACACACATGTATGTTTTGTTAGCACAGCTTTCTAGCACTATTATATCAGTTGACTGCACAAGAAAAATAGAAAGAAAGAGAGCTAGTGAATTGGTCAGATAGTCATTCCTACATTATTTAGAAAAAGACAGAAGTAATAAACTGTCAATTTGCTAGTAGTAATAAAAAAACAAAAAAAACAAAAAACAATTCTAGCCAGATCTTCTGATATTTTCTTAGAATGTAAGATGGTTTTTCTCTTTTATGAATACCAAGTCTCACCAAATAACAAAGTATACAATGGATACAACTATAAATATATGAAATAACAAAAGTCAAGTAAATAGCTTTACGTTTTTCTTCTCGTCCTCTGTCCGTGCATCACTACGGACATTAGCCCATGGAAGGTCACACGGCCACCAAACTGGCCTACATTCTAACTTGCCCCAGCCTGGCTTGCTCCGCCCTGTTGAGTATTTCAACATTTCTGGAATGAAGTTCCTAAGTTGTGCCTAAAAATGAATCCATGAAAAATGGCTGAATTTTTGTTATGAAAAAACTAAAATCTGTTGTTATATATGCTAGTATTTAACATTAGTAATTACTTGTATGATTAGTTGTAACTTGTTATGCAAATAGTTTGAGACAGAGGAAAAAAACGCAGGGCTACTAGAATTTTTATAAAATCTACTAACCATTGGGATCAGTGATTAAAAAAATTACTAGCCACGATTAAAAAATCACTAGCCCTACTTTACTTTAAGTTAATACAATTTTACTAAATAATAGTAAAAATTGGATATGTCACATAAAGAGAGATATATCTTAAAAACACTAACCTTGATATTCATATTTACAAATTGCAACATTTTACTAGCAGTCAGGCATAGCAATAGAAGTTATTTACTAGCCCAAAACTGAATATCACTAGCCATGGAGTGGGGCTACCATAATCTAGAAGCCCTGAAAACCTATCAGAGTGGGTCCACTGAGGTGGTTTAATCATATGACCAAATCATCCCAGGCACATGGTCTACACACTGAGCAAGATCCTGTACCCCGGACACTCAACAGAGATGCCAGATCAAAGCTGCTGCATGGAGTTAAACATTAAAACTTAACTTTGAGCTAGACAGATCAGTATTTATATTTTTAATTAACATTCAATAAACCATGTTTCTTAGGTTAATAAGTTGAATTGAATGTGTAAACTTAGTTGCAAGTCAAAAATGATGCTATTGGAAAATATATCTATCCCTTTAACATAGTCATAGCAAGAAAATAAACAAACTGATGATCTGATCATCAAAATCCGCAAAGAGATCCATGAGTTTAATGTGATGTACAAAGCAACAGGAACATTAACAAACGACTGACCTGTGTCATTGTGTCCCATTTTGTTGGAATGCTGTCAATAACGAGACAGAGGACTGACCTGTGTCATTTTGTCCACAGGTGTTGGAATGCTGTCAATAACGAGACAGAGGACTGACCTGTGTCATTTTGTCCACAGGTGTTGGAATGTCATCAATAATGAGACTAACAATATGACTGACCTGTGTAATTTTGTCCACAGGTGTTGGAATGCCCTAATTAATAAGACTGACAGATGATTGACCTGTGTCATTTTGTCCACAGGTGTTGGAATGCCGTCAATAACGAGACAGATGACTGACCTGTGTCATTTTGTCCACAGGTGTTGGAATGCCGTCAATAACGAGACCAGGAAGGTCGTGAAGGTGAGCCATGGATGCGTTCCCAGCGGGAGCCTGCTCCTCAAGAGAGGTCTCAAGTTCCTGGATTATCATCCCTCGACAATTTCGCATCTGTAACAAAGAATGTGTGTAGAACAATCTTTATTACTGAAACTCGTATTTGTTTCAAGTGGCTTCTTTTTAAACATTTTATTAAAAAAAAAAAAAAATCCAAAAAATTCCCAAAAACTTTAAAATAAACCAAATCTTTTTTACATAAAAAAAAAATCAAAAATTTAAATTTTTTGAATCTATAACCAAACAGTTAAGAAAAAAACCCCCAAAACATCTATATCATATAACACTGCTTCAGATTCATGAAAAGGTAATCTGAGATCATTTAAAAACACATATAACCATGTATCAATATCAAGAGTTAAACTCATATAACTAAACTACCTTACTAAAGCCAAATAGGACATCATAAATAGCAGCCTCCACAAATGAAACTTTACATAAAAGCAGGGCCAGTTAAAACAAGATATCACAGACAGTTGTTAAAATGGACTAGCTCTCAAATCACAATCCAATACATGTTTATTTATTGTACATCTGTGATTACTCAATTCTAAAAGTATATAACTGATGGCTGCCCAAGGGATTACCTTTGTAAAACTCACAGTCACCCTTAAAAGGGTTCAATGGTTGTG
Organism: Dracogyra subfuscus; assembly: GCA_016106625.1. Lineage (NCBI taxonomy): Eukaryota > Metazoa > Mollusca > Gastropoda > Neomphalida > Peltospiridae > Dracogyra > Dracogyra subfuscus. The sequence goes on from JAECMU010172360.1 coordinate 4,690, forward strand.
TGAGTTATATTGACAATATTAATTTTCTTGAACTGGCATTGAATATTTTCATTTGATACTAAAAACCTTTTATTGCAAATGTTTAAGTTTGTTTGAAATGTGATAAACAGACATTCAGAATGTGAAATGGTAATTTTCTACTAAATGCATACCACAGACTCCAGAGGTTGAGAATCAAACTTTGAACAGATATTTACCAGAGACTTGAGAGGCTGAGATCCAAACACTTTGGACAGATGTTTACCACCTTTCAAGAGGTTGATATCCGAACACTTTGAACAGATACTTACAACAGACTCAAGAGGTTGATATCCCAACACTTTGAACAGATACTTATCACCTTTCAAGAGGTTGATATCCGAACACTCTGAACAGATACTTACCACAGTTCATGAGGTTGATATCCGAACACTTTGAACAGATACTTACCACAGACTCAAGAGGTTGAGATCCAAACACTTTGAACGATGAACCTGACTGTGAATTCTTGCCGGGAGTACAACACAACACAATTGCCTGCTGTCCAACTCGCGTTGTGTACTCATCTAGCGTACTTCTCAGTTTCCTGGTTAAATACAAAACATACAATTACTTATCAACTTCATAGCAAAGCGATGGGGTGGGATTTAGCTTCGTCGGTTCAATGTTCATGTGAGATGCTCGCGTCACACGATTGAACTATCTTGGTCGATTCAGTCAACTGATTGGGTTTTTCCTCATTCCTCACTTGTCAAAGGCGTTCTTGTGGGAAAGTGCATATAAAAGATTCCTGGCTGCATTAGGAAAATTGTAGCAGGTTTCCTTTGATAACTACATGTCCGAATTAATACCAAGTGTTTTACATCCAATAGCCGATGATTAATTAATCAATGTGCTCTAGTGTGCCATTAAACTAAACAAACTTTTTCAGAAACAGAAGGGATAATAAAAAGGTTGAAATATTCACCACAAGCATATAAAAGTTGAGTCTAAAATCACTTGTGCCTCTAAATTATTTAATACATTTCCTATGACATTTTAAAGGCATGTTTTTGCTGTATTCAGCATCATCTAATATTACAATGTTTACTAAAATACTGACATAAAAGTGTCAATTTTATTATTTATGGACAATCAAATTAAAATTCCATGACATTACAGAATTCAGAAGACCCATATATGGACTTTGGTGCAGCTCACATCATTACAGAAAGCCCCCAGATTTAGTGTACATTTATATTTAGAGTTATGTCAAAGAAAAAACCTGATAAGCCTCGTCTGTTGTCTTTTCCTGCGAGAAGGATTGGTTTCAAAATGGTGGGGATGTCCTTTCCTCTTTCCTGAAGCAATTGCAGCAGCAGCTGCTATACCCACAGGACCTGTTCAAGTTGAAAACACAGGTTCACAATAAACAGAAAAAAAACAAAGTAATGCTACCAGTCCTTGGCTTTTAAAAAACCATGGCAAGTGAAAACTGACACACCTAAAAATGCTTCTAAGGCAAGTGAAAAATGACACACCTAAAAATGCTTCTAAGGCAAGTGAAAACTTGCACTCATCAAAATCAAGCATTATGAAGTTATGAAGTAACTGGTACATGTATACCCACAGGACCTGTTCTAAGTTGAAAAAAGAATTTCAGAATAAACAGAAGCAAACAAAGTGATGCTATGGTGCAAGTTAATAATTTCACAGGCATCATGCACCCAGTTTTAATTAAAAGTATTCATTTCTGCATGTTACATTGTACGATAGTATGGTATTACGTACGATCATAAATTTTACAAAAACACATCAAGTAACACAAACTTTCCTATGTTTTACATGCAGTTGCCATTCGGCAAGGATAATTTTATATTCAAATATCCGAAAACACGTTAAAAAACACATCCAATTAACCGTTGGATTTTGTATTGTCATAATGGCAAATGGTTCCGTGCAGGACAAACATATTCAAATATCCGAAATATCCAATAATCCGACATCCAATTAAGTGGATTTGACTCTATTGATTGGAGATGCAAAGTTTTGTCATTCAAATACTAACATTCAAATTAAAAAACAGAGAAGCTCTCTATATATCATTTTTATTTATATGTACTAAGCTTAGACACCTTCTTTTTAAAAAAACAAAATACCCACCTCTAAAAAAATAAAACATATCGTCTGACCTACACCACTGTGGAAATAGTTCAGTTCAAAACGTTCATGTAAGGGAACAATAATAATAATAAATGCCTGCCTGCATCATAATTTTTTTCTAGGTGAAAAAGATGATAATTTTTTTTTTTTTTTATGAGGTCTTATTTGATTATCAAATGAAACTATTCTTGTTTGCAATTAAAACAATATTACTGGTGCATACATTCAGTGACTAAAATCGCATTGATTTTCCTAATCTCATCTGCCATGGAACTATGGTGAAATATCTTGGATAAATCCATGTATACATACAGACACTTATATTAAAGAAAATGTAGTTAAAGTGTAATTTTATTTATTAAAAAGGCCAGCTTGAAACATTTGGTTGTAAACCCTTTTATAACAGTCCCTATAGCAAGTTTTACCTGCAGCCGCCAGCTGTGCAGTCACCTCATCAGACACAGTCCCTTGTAGCAGTTCCGATGCATCAAATCCACTTTCCGGAGAACTTGGCTCGCTAAGGTCATCCTCTAAAATACACGTGTTGGCACTCATCGACAGACTGGTTGTCATGTCGCTACAGTTCACCGACGTGTTCATGGTGCTAGATGGCCAGCAGTTATACTGCAACTGTTAAAAAAGAATTAAAATAATAAGAGTACAAATTTTAACCATAGAAAGTTATTAGCACTTTACTATTTTAAGAATAAGAGCACTTTTATTTGTAGCCAGGCACATTTTCAGTCAAATTCAATGGCTTAGCCAAAATGTCATAATGTGATGGGGACACCCACATTGGGAAGACAATTTAACTAACACTGTGTAAATAAAACATATTAGCCATTTATTGGGTGAAAAGCAGTGGCAAAAAAACAACCACAAAATGTTATTGTATTTAACCAGGAAGCTGAGAAGTACACTAGATGAGTACACAATGTAAGTGCAACAGTAGGCAGTTGTGTTGTGCTGTATTCCTGGCTATGCCAGTGGTTCTGCTTTAAAGGAGGAGACAATGGCCTGGGTATGCATATTCAACTATATATAATGCATATTATTACTTAATATCAACAAATATAATCTTATAGTTAATTAATAAAATGGTTAAATGTGACAGCTATTATATATACAATTTAATTAAAATTAGCTCCACTATTACATGTGATCTAAAAGCAGCCAGTCGGAACTCAATGTCTACCAATCAAAACCTTACTTGCAGAATCACACCAGTGATTTGAAAATAATTTTAAAATATTCCGAATTATTCTGAGCATATACGACATGTTAACCAATCCCGTACGCATTGGTATGGTTCGCGGACGTCTGCACCAATCAAGGCGAGCCCTTCTGTGACGGGCAGGTAGTTGTGGTCAGACTACAGGACGCCGTTATCGCAAACCTTGGTCTCGCAGACGATTCCTAATGGTCTGGTCAGACACATTGTTGCCTGTAGCAGTTGATCATGAAGACGATGTGTCAGTGTGTGGTCATAAAATGCTGTCGCAACACCGTTATCATTGGGAAACTTTGGCTTATATTTAGACGGTGAGCCACAGATCTTTGAGTGTGTCCATCTTGTAACCAGCCAATTGCTCTTCCACTGTCTGGGAAATTGAGTTGTTGTCGAACCATCTTCAAATTTAAAGTGATGATGAAAGGAAAATGCTCATCCCTTTTATTGCTAAAATTGGCATGCATTGAATTACACTCATGCTAAGCACATGCGAATGGTGCACAAGGTGTCACAGTGGGTGTATCGAGGCAGGTTGTCAGTTTAGCCTGACTATGTTTTTGCTTCAAATCCATAAAAATGAAATCTGGGTTAACTTAAAACGTTTCTAAAGATAAGGGCAATGATTCTTAATAATGTGATGTCTTTAGTCCAAATGACAACAGAAAGGTTAATATTCTAACCCTATTTGGCCTAAAAAAATAAACATACTTCCAAAAAGCATCAAAAGGTTCATTTGACCCTTAACTTCTTTTGAGTAGTATATAAAGGGCTCAGCAATTTTGTACCATCCTCGTGAATAACGCCCTCTGGCGAGCTGGTGGTTACGTAATACCTAATGTGTCATATCAGCAATTAGTATTCGAACTGAAGAAACAAAACATACCTGATTTTTGTGGATGCATTGCACAATGTTCTGTAATAATAGCCATCCCAGTAAGTCAACAACAATTATATATTATTTTTCAATACAAAATAAGCCACCATTGTCAAAGTGTTGAAATAACTGCATTATGTTTTATACATAAATTAATCCATGTACTGAAATAATAATTGTGAGTGTTTTCTTGGTTAATTGGTATTTTCTTTCCGTGGCCTGTACATGTGGTTCCTGACTGGCAGATGTATATATATTTAGACGGTCCCCAGACTCATGTGTTTGGACACACTAAAAAGATGTGCCTCTTTTAATAAGATCACAGGGTATTGTGTGATACATGTAACTGTACGGATACTCTTCAAATCGTCCTGCTTTATTACTGTAAGTAATTCTGTAAAACCCTTGATTAAGTAGACTTTCCCATCTAAAATCACAAAACTGACCAATTACATCGTCCCAAAGAAATGAAAAGTATCACTTGGGTATAGTGACCGAGTTTTTGCTCGAACATACCCCACCAATAGGCCTAATATTAATAATAAGCATTTTGCATAAGCTTTATCCTGCTCAGGTCGAATGGCGAATGCAGCTCGGCAGAGCCTCGCTGCATTCGCCATTCTAACCTTCGCAGGATAAAGCCAATATCTTAAGACAGTACCTAGTTATTCCCTATTTATCTTTCTACCTACACCCATTACAACAGGTGTGGTTGATTGTTTATCAAGCTTTCAAGAAGGGGTGATTATTTCATAACACGTTTGTTGGTGTCCTAATTAATGGGGAACTGCAGTCCTGTTTAAAAGTTGACCACTGGCAGACTGTAGTGGTAAATTGTGTACCAGTGTAGATAGAGCTAATTTCAACATAAACCGTTCTTTTGTTCTTAAATTTGCATCCAAGTCCAGAATAGACAGCATCCAGTGTAGTTTTATTCCTAATAAATTAACGGTAGCTGGTCAGGACTGTGACACTTTACATAGAATGCTGGTTTGGTCAGAATCTACTGTATGTGTTTGTGCTCCCTTCCTAGTAGTAGTAGAATCCTACTCCTGTCTATCAATACTATCATATTGTAACAAGTCTTTATGAAATTGGCGAATCCACAAAATCTGACAAGTTTATAATTTTATTAAGACATGGGTGTGAGAGAGATGGGAGTTGCACAAAGATGTACATGTACGTATAGTTGTCAGCCAAATCATTCTGGCAAAAAGTGTAAACTGTTAGTCATAATACTCATATATGATATAATACTATTTAATAGTGTTCACCTCAACTGAACATATCTATGGTTTGTTCACGGATTTTATGGCAATACACATAGAACATGCACAATCTTTTGCAGTACCAGACTCACCAGAGACAGGTTTTGCAAGTTTTATTTGTATATTGTTAAAATTACTGTAATAAATCTTCTCACCTGCATTTTCATATTTGTTTTTACTGAACCGTTTAACTTCAATGTGAACATAAAATGTTATGTTGCGCCATTCATTTAATTTGTAATGTATATACACATATATATAAATACAGTCTAGACAATGTGACTGCAGTCTTGAGTCTTGAGAAAATTTTATTTAATTAATATTTGGGTGACAAAAAAAAAAAGCCTTCAAGGTGCCCATTTTGTTATGATTTAGGGGAGATAACAAACTATTATTTTGCTCAGAAAAAGGAGGGAAATCAATGATTTTATGCAAAAACATATCTAGCGCAATCAAGTTATTCCAATGAAATATTATTTTGACAAAAGCATCGTCTGCACAGAATATCAGCCATCTCAGTGCGCAAGACAAACATTTTTACCCGCTGCGACTGCGCTTGGGCGTGCGCGAACCAAGACAACCCTGGATGGATGTTAGCAATAGTTACGGAATGTTATGGCGACTATCAGTGAATATTGGATATTGTTTCTGTTTCTTTTTTAATATACGAGTTTGTGAACGACCAAACTTCATACAATACAAATATTCTTTTAACAAACAACTAATCTTAACAGCTTGTATAGTTAATCTACTTTTTGCCCACGACATGCGGAAGACATATTGAAATGTCTGTTCACTGCGTCTGCGCAGCGAAAAACAGGAATATGTTTTACACACTCATATCAAGTTATTTCTGTTCAGATACCAACAAATGGATCAGACTTACACTTGGTACCTGCTGGTTATAACATTAAATTTTAAAAACTCCTTTTTATATACATGGTGTCCTCTTCTCTTTGCTTTTAGTTTACTCAACCGAGTGAATGTATCTCTACGCACATAGTTGACAGTGCTACGGGACTGCCGTGGCATAGGCTATGTCGGAATATAGTACCTTTTCAGTTGATTAGTTTATGCTTTTACATGACTAGTCAGCATATGAGTTTATACAATAATTAAATACGTTTACATCTAGTGCTGTATTAAAATTGTAGAGTTTTAAAATTAATGTTTATTGTGTATGTCAAGGTAAAAGTGAAGAGGCCCCCATGGGGTTTTAATGTTTTTGTTGGCGGCCTTATCCAGATTCCTGTTTAAAGTAATCAATAATCTTAACATAACATTCAAATGTATTAAGTACTGTTAATACACGCATGTTACATGCACATACATTTAATATATCTGCATTAAAATAAGATGTCACGTGATAGTTAAAACATTTAAAGAAAGTGTTTATTAGCGAGCTCTGTAAATTCCAATTAGAGCTTACACATAGTTTTAACCTCCACTAAATAAAATTACATAAAGGTATTTACACATTAGCCCATGTCAACTATTTATGAGGCTGCAGTTGCTTCTACTTTGTCAATGTTTAAATGGTTTTCACTAGCGTAAGAAGGGGGGGGGGAGGGCATGTTCTCCCCATTTTGTAGCAGAAGCGATAGTTTTTATATAAACTGACGATCAAAAGAAAGTGTACCAATTATTTTATTATAAATAAACAATACACGTTCATGGAAGGTTAGATAGGTTCTAGTGACTAGTATAGTGGGGTTGCTTAATCAAAAAATCGATACGGACTTGAAGAAAGCACCAAATTTGGCACACATGATCCTTAGGGAGTGCATATTGGATTTAGAAGGGGTGCCACGAAATCGGGGGTACGGATGACCTTCAGACTCTATGTCAAGGTCACATTTCATAACACTGTGATTTTCTAGTTTGGCTAGATTTGAGTACCTCATTCTTCATCAAAGGTGTCCAGATAAAGGATATAGCAATGTAAAAGATATATTTTGAATTGTGTTGTAATGACATTGTTGTCAAGGTCAAGGTCATAATGATAAAACATGAAAATCTAAAAAAGTTATTTTTGTCAACCCACAGGGTCACGGATATTTACGTATTATATTCTCAGCCTAGTATTTAATATACTCGAGGTGACCTTGGTAATGTAGGTCAAGGTCATGACAATAATTTTATCATTCAAGGTCATCAAAGATGAAATTGAAAATGATGCCCATGAACAAAATTAAAACAGTTTTCTGAAAATGACCGCAACTTACATGCATATACCGGGTATGTATTTGCACAAAAAAAAACAATCTCTCACGTTGTCATTATCAGTCAATGATGGGAGTCATCAGTGATGACTACAACATTCTCAGTAGCATCACATTTAGATTTTACTTAAATTTAGTTATAAATGTACTTATGTTCCACATGACCCACCACATTTGCACACTGTAGTACACTTCAGCCCTGCCAATTTGCATTTGCAATGTTTGTGATACCAGAGTTGAGCTTTGCAACTGCATTTGAAAAATTCTCTGCATGCCTTTGCTGCTTCTGGCAAGAGGGTCCAAACTGGCATCCAAGAATCATCATGCTTTGTCCAGCCATAACCCTGGGGGCTAGGCTGATTTTGTTCTGACTGAAGAAAACTGGTCCACATGGTTGCTTGATACTGTGCCCTGTTAACATGTTGCAGTAATGCATCCTGGATTGAAGGTAGACTCTCCATGTATTGATTGTGAGGAGAGCTCTTGTCTTAAGTAATTTACGCTGCTCTGGTTGGTTGTCTTATCATACAGAATGCACGTGAATCGTTCCAGTGAAGCAAATGTTGTCATTTCCAGTTCAGTGATCTGAAATGGATAGTCAGCCATATGGCAGAATGATTCGGTGACATTTGGATATGACTCCCAGGCTTCCCAGGCTTTTTTCTTCCCCTTTCTAAAGAATTGTGACATAGTATCAGATCCTGTTAGTGAGTGGAATACACGTAAGGCTCGACTCTTCAAATTTCCTAGTTTCTTGCAGATGTTGTTGATGGAATAGTATTGAAACCATTTTCCAGAACCATATGCTACCCACAGTTCAATTTCGGGCTGACTTGATTTAAGAGTGAAGAATATTCCAACGAGTATGACGATGACATCTGTGTCAACTGTTCGTACAAAGATCATCTTGGTACCTTTCACAAGAGCGTCACTGATGTGGATGCACATCCTCGAGTCTGCCTCTTCATGAGTACAGGGTCCCACGGGGTGCTTGGAGCCAACTGAGAGAACTGATTCTCCCTTGGTGATGTAGAGCTCTTTTCCTGGTGGAAACTTGTGAAGAGCTGTTTTCTCAGTCAGGAGATTGAAGAGCTCTTCTTTGTTCTTTGGGTCTCGCAGGAAATCTTTAAACTTTGAAGGCAGTTTGGATTGACCTTGATTTTAGGTTTTGGTTCCTTTTCCTCTCGTTTCTCTAGTTGACTCCTTCAAGCTGTCACACTTGTATTTATCCCACACAACGTTGATCCTGTCAGTATTGTCCATTTGATTTGTAATCCATGTGATGAAAATCTTCTCACAGTACTCATCAAATGTTGAGACCTGACAAGTTGGGAGGAGATGAACTATGACAGCACCATCAAATACCATGGCATCGAAGTACACTGGTGTTTGAGCTTGAGATTCTGTGTGAAGAAATGTCAGTAGATCTGACTTTTTTGTTGGCAGTCGAAGCTTCTCATTATCTTATAAGGATAGTGGCCATGAGTGGTT
>JAECMU010172365.1:1358-15825 GCA_016106625.1 Dracogyra subfuscus
TCATTCTTTGTTAGCATGTGGTAGGGTTCTTGTGCGACAGTGTGAGTTGTGTTGTGCACACATGAAACAGGAAGGAATGTTTTATTTAATGACACACAACACATTTTAATTAAAGTAATAATGTACATTATAGATTGTTAAATATGCACACCAGTCCAAAAGCCTTAAGAATTCTCGGTTATATGGTGTCAAAGAGAATAATAAACAAGTTGCCAGTTATTACCAGGATTATGTTGTGAATGAAATAATTTTCACTTTGGACATAATTTTATAATAACTGTTACAGTTTGTTATTCTATTTATTATCCCCATTTTCTTGTTCCAACCAGTGCACCACAACTGGTTAAATGCTGTGGTATGTGCTTTCCTGTAAATGCATATGTATATAGACATTATGTAAACCACTTTACAGTTCTGAAGTGCTATAAATTTGTATTTTTCAATAATGTTCAGAGATAATTTTCAAAAACTATTTCTATTTTATTCTTTTTTATGCAATGAAAATGCAAAGTCTTTAACTACATGACACCATTTTGTGTGTTTGCCAAATTGTGATGTTATCTTTTGTACCGACAAGGTCATTGGTTTGTAATCATCAAATCGTCCAGTAGTATTGTATGTTACACCAATGCAGAATATTTCTCACTGACAAAATATAAAACCTATTTTCCTCGTTATGAGTGCCAGTTGGGAGTAATAAATAGTGTTATGGATCACACAAATTAGAGAAACATTATATGGCTATTTAATTGGCTTCTCTTTCAGATTAGTAGCAAGGGATATTTTACGTGCAGGATCCTATAGACAAAAAAGTGCATACCACAGCCTTTGTTACACCAGTTGTGGAGTACTGACTGAGCAAGAAAAAAGTGCCATGCTGCAATGGGCAACCAATAGGGATCAATCATGGATGGATTGCACATCAAGTGAGTGCTTTACGACTGGGCTATGTCCCATTCCTACATTTTGAGATGGTGACAGAGAGATGAATAGAGAGATGGCGACAGTGAGACAGACAGACATACCATTATTTACAAATAAAACTAATCTCCAAAAGACTGCCATTCCAAAGTTGACAACAAAACAGACACATAGCGATCTTCTGGATGTCTTTGTATTGTGCAAATATAAATGAGTTCAACTCAAAAACACTACAACATATATTTAAACTGAATATTGCATTGCTAACAAAATGACAAAATTTATACATTATCTACATCATTTTTAAAGATACACATTCACATTCATAAACACTGCACAAAGCCTAACAAATAACTATAAGCTTATACAAATATCCACAGCTACAATCCTAGCAGCTTCTCACTGAAATTTAACACTTCTTTTAATTTTATAATTATAGTGTTGTTGCTAAAAAAAAACAAAAAAAACTTAACTATTTTAATACATCCCAAAAAACTAAACCCTAGTGATTAAATTTTACAATAGTTTTGATATGTTTGATTTTAATTAATAATGGTGAAGAACAGAAACACTGTATTACACACCTTTAACTTTACTGAACTCTCAGTTGTATACCCAAAATGATTTCTTTAGCAGTAAAATGTTTCTTGTTTAATAATAAATAAAAATAAAACATATTAATGCCTACAACTTAAAGCCCCATTTGGCTACCACCCTGACCACTCTGAAACAATTATACTGTTTTAGAGTACTTTGTACAATTAAAACATTTTGTTTATCAAAAATTATTTTTTTCAAAATCAAATGCCTACAGGCTCCAAAAGACCACCACCCACACCCTGTAAAAAAAAAAAGAGCCCCAAATACAAACCACCTGAAAAAATTATACTGTTATTGTTATTGTACAGTTTTCATGTCTGTTGATTCCATACACATACCAGCATATAATATAGGACAAATATATCACACCGATAGGAAAGGAAAGGAATGGAATATTCGAATAAAGACAGCAAATTTTAAGCTACAGATATTAGGTGTCTAACAGATGATTATTTTGACACTTGAACATAACTGATATGAAATGTAAATGGTTATCTCCCATTGATTGAGAAATAAAGAAAGGTAACATTCTTCATTTCATCAATTTAAAGCTAAAAATTGTGACACTAACAAGGCTATACATACAAGGCAACACTAGCCAATTAAGAAGAGAAAAAAGTTGCAGGGGAGAAAAAAACACCCCCCAAAAACCCTGAGCATAAAACCAATCTTAAAGACATGAATTATTCTAAACATGAAAACTCCACCTTCTGCAACCATTTGAGCTATTGAACAAGAGACTTCACACTCAGTCTTAACATTAGATCAAATTCTACACACATTCTTATTTTGTGTACATAGATATAGGTATAGAAATGTAAAATAAATGTATATGAAAGATTTCTTATATTTAGGCTATTTTACATCAGTGAAAAAAAAAATAAAAATTAACCATTAGCTGTAAAAAGGTAACTTCAAAATCCATGTAATCATCACACTTTTCATTTCATTCAACAAACCAATCAACTTTTAAAGGCAATGTTTATATAAAATCTTACCGACACAGTGAGAGTCACCCTATTCCAAAAAGATAGTAAAAATAATAATTTATATATAGGTACTTGTATTTGTAAAAATCACATCATAGGCAAATGAATACTTGTAGTCAAAGTTTTTCCAACAGTCATCTCTATCACATGGCCATCTCCAAAAAACATTTAACATACAGTAGTAAAATGTGACATGCAACTGTCTTAAGAGGGCAAAGGTTTATGCCCACTTTGGTGACTGCTCCATATACATTTGACTGTAAACATTATACACTTGAAATTAAAACCCTTCCATCTCTACCCTGTAATCTTATTATTAATACATACATATGATCCCTGATAACAAATAATCAGATGGAATGGGAAATGTGCAAGGACCTGTACATACAAAATACATTATTTATTTATAAATTATTATTTATAAGGACTGTATTACAGGCCAAACAACACAATGTTTAAAAGTACAGTGTAAAATAAACATCAATGCAACAATAATTTTTGTATCCTACCTGAAATGTGTGATGTATGTGCGCAAAACATTGTTTTTCCATTATATTTCATTCATTATAATGCAACTAATACCATGTTTTGTTAAATGTATAAATAAAAGGTTACAGCAGTATTTAAACTAAGCCATGTGAGATTGTTTGTTTTTGTCAAAATCAGGTGTTTTTTCCATATACAGTATTATATGTATTATTAAAATAAAATAAATAAATATTACAATTAAAACAAAATACAAGAAGTAAGCCATGTATTAAAGAGAATAAAAAATAAGAAACGTTTGTAGGATGGTAAACACAACTACTGTAATTATCAGAATACGTGGAAGACTATAACAACCAATAATCATGTCACTTTTGTGCAATATCAACAGGACACCCAGAGTTGTGGGGCATCAACCAACAATGAGGTTAGTTACTGAAGTGTACTATTCATATCCCACAAGAATGCACTGCATTATTTTTCTCATTTTCCTAAATAATAAACAAATATTTTACACTGTAAACTGACGACGGGTGTGTTCTCATTTGTGATTGGTTAATTACATTAAAAGTGACGTCATTAGCAATTGGAACAGTCAAAGTTGACAATTCAAGTGTCTAGTTAGATTGTAGCCAGGTTTTTTTTTTCTCAAGAAATACCAAATACACAGTCAGTTCTGTAGAAAAACAATTCAGTTTACAATGGACATAACCATACTGAGTTTTTAGATTTGCGGACGTTATTGTCCATTTGCCTTCAATCAAAAATAACATTTGTGTTATCAAATAGACAATAACAGTTAACACGGTCAACCGCAAATCTAAAAACTCCATATGGTTATCTCCTAACAGGCAAAGATGGCTGAAAATGTACTTTTTTGTATCTGTTCTATAACCAATGTTAACACTGTTGGTTCAGGTGTTCAATCCCCATTAGTGGACACACAGGGCTATTTCTTGTTTCAGCCTGTGCTCCACAACTGCTAACTGAATAGAGTAGCCCATGAAGTGGTGCTGCAGGTTACCTCTAATTATTGGTGTGCCATATTCCTGATACCTTATAACCATAAATGAAAAATATGTCAAGTGGGTCATTAAGTAAAACACTTCCAATGGGAAAACAGTGTATGAAAAAATTACAATGTTCTTCAAAATATTAAATGGATGCAATATATTTTTTCATTCTGGTTTTAAATTACATGTTTATTACAGATATGAAAGCATTAATTGTCTCTCTTTCACAGTTGGAAATTTTATGTTTTGCATTTAAAAAACCCTCGAAATAACACCAAGATATTTCTAGCAATTAATTATTTTAAAAATACAAAGTTATCATATTGTTTTGCAAAATTAAGATTATATAAATATTTGAAATATTAACATGACTGTATAAATGTTGCTAGCAATTAATGAATTGATCTAAAAACAGGGGAAATAATTAGAAAATTATATATGTATTTTAGTATACATACACAGTAAATATAGTTACACTTACAGGTGAAGAAAACAGGCTCCTAGTCAAAATGCATTTTGTTACTGAGATTCTTATATAAACATCTTCTGTCATAATATAAAGGATTCATGAACTACTTCATCTGAAAAGACTCAATATTTTTTCAAGAAAATAGTTATTTGGAACTTTATTCATATGTACAATAATTGGTTTACATGCCAATTTGCCAATGATGGAAGTCCAATCAACATGTAAATTAATTTTCGGTTGCATTTATTACAAGTCATCCAATTAGTCTTATTTGATGACGTCACTTTATATTGATATTTTGTCTTGTTGAGCATTTTTGTTTAGAACAACAACAAAAAGTTTAACTTTTATTATTATTAGTAAATATGTTTAAAATTTATAATGATTGTCTGTTATTTATTTTACGTTCATCTGGATACGAACAAAAGATATCATCCAGAAATATTTGTGTCACTGGCTTTGCCAGTTCAGTTTACTAGTTCTCCTAGTTGAAACTATCGTTCCTATTTTATACCATACTTTATCATTACATGATTGTTGTTTGATAAAAATATTAAGCAAAAATTAATGTTATTAATGTTCACCTTTTAATTTATATCACAGATCACTAATGTAAAATTCATATAAGAAATTCCAAACCTTTAATATGAAGTTTTTGTATTAAACGTTTGTAAGATAAATTTAAGAAAAGAAAAGTTAATGACCAAAAGTTTTTGTCCTGGACTGCCTCATTTGAATTTATCAGATCTTTCAATCCCAAAAAGTCACCAAATCGATCCCGTCAGATTAATAGTTTGAATTCAATTTTAATCATATAATTAAAATAAAAGATGGGGCTTTTTGTCTTTTAGGTCCAGGTCCTAACCCTAACCCTAAACTATACCAAAAAACCCCACTAAGCAATCAATATATATAAAAGTGAAAGTAATTCCAACTATAATGCCAATATATGACACTGCAAGAACCTGTGTTGATAAAAATTAATAAAACATACCAAGTACCAATAATAATCTCGACAAATTAAATATTATTAATACTAGTAATTATATTCTTTAATCTCAAAATTAATGTTTTTAGGTGAATAATAGACAGGTAACAAAAAAACATTCATAAATTTTAATACAGATTAAAAGTTACCCATTCACTATCTCGCTCTTCATCAGACCTACATCATATATAATATATATATTATAGTAGATTTAATTATGTCAGACAATTTTAGATTGAAACAAAATGGTAAAAATTATTTCAAACCAAAGCTTTTAGCAAGGAAGGAAAATGGCCTAACAATTAGCAGCAATTTCTTTGTTACTAAAGAATGCACCATTTATTATTATAATTATGTTGTACGGGATGCATAGAAAACAGACAACCAGTATGAGACAAATGTTTTGAAAAGTTGCAGATTTACATGAGTAAATTTTAAACATATTAGGTTGAATTTACAAATCCTGTTTTTGTCTTACACCCATTTATAATGCTTACACACCCACGTTTAAGAACCAGGCTTAGTAAATTCGGCCAATTCTATGTTTTCTTGGTTTAGAGGTGGAGAAAAAAGGTAGAGCCATTATTATCTCAAGACATATAATCCAATAATTTAATCAATTATTTTGTACACTGGCCTCATATTATCACAGATATAACATTAAGGTGGGTTCCGGTACCACTGTTTGTACATTTGAACATAATTTAAAAAAAAGAGGAATCTGTTTAACATAAATAAATATGTCATGAAGTATACAATTTCAAAACATCAAATATACATTGAAAAAAGATCAGCAAAATAAGACTTAAAAAGAAAAAAAAATCTAAAACATTCCCAATAAGTTTGATTTTCTTTAACTGTAATGTGTCGATATGAAGTTCCACGGTGATAATACAGGTATATCTATCCTCATTCCCCCAAAAGAGAAGAAGAAACTTCCCAACACACCTCAACTACTAGTATGTGATTATACAATAAACTGTGAATGTTCTAAAAGAGTACCTCTGTGTAAATACAAACCTAGGTTAAAGAGCATGGGGATATGTTGTAAGTGAATAAACAGTATGTACAAGAGTGTGGTGCATACAGTGCTTTGGAATGTGGAAAATAGTCTACTTACTAGGAGAAATATGAATAAATTACTTGCATAAAGTAAACATTATTGGATGAATATAATGTACAGAATAAAACTGTTTTCTTCTTCCAGAAATGAGAATGACTACAACAAAAGAATTATTCATTTAACTACTTTAAGATCATTCGGTATTAAAAGTTGCTATTTTAAAATTATTTTAGTAAATACTGTTTCACTCAGTCATGTTATTACACTTTACTATCAACCCTGGCAGCTGTTGGTCCCAGATACGTTCTTAATTCAAAATGTAACTTATTTCAAGAGCTTTAATTTCAGACTTGTTTTTCTTTGGCAAACTAAAATGTCCACTAGTTTCCCAGAAATAGAAAATGATTTTATTTTTTTGGGTCAATCTTAGATAATTTTCAAGTAATTAAATGAACTGCCACTGCTTCAAAGTACATCAGATATGTTGACCAAAAAAACAAAACAAAAAGTTAATCAAACAACACTACAGTGCTGTAATGAATTAAGAATATATTTTTAAAGCACAGCCAAGTAAAAAATAATAATCATAGAATAGCATTTTTGTCACCAGATGAATTGCTTTGATCTTTTTCAAAGATGAATGCCTGTTTAAAATGCCTGAAAAATCAAAAAGTGTTCATTGTAGGTTGGTTTTGTCTGGCTCTTGAGTATTCAGTTACTGCAAACCATAACATGGAAGAACAATCTACATTTTACTGACAATGTTTCAACACAAGTCTTGGTTTTCGCCACAACTATTTTTTAACAGTGAGGCAGATTCTCACCTCGTCAGTCTGCATACCCACAAACACTAATAAACACACACCATCCTCAAATTCTGCTAGTGTTATAAGAAACATCTCTTACTACATCAAACATTTTGGGTTTTTCGCAGACAAATGTCTCCTGTTTAATGGTTTTTGATATTTAAGTGAACATTTAATCGTCTTTTTGTTCTTGACTCTGGATTGAACTATCACTGGATGAATTACTAATAGTTTGACCGGTATTGTCCAGCAACGGTGCGTCTGTGAAAAAATAAAGGAAACAAATGTAAATATAACTGCAATAAATACATCATAAATGTCTATCATTAAAGGAATACTTGAAGAGTGCTGTTATTTTGTAATTATGAATTTTGTGGTGCTCATATACCATATACTGGGATTATGCTCTTTTTATTATAAGTAGCACCCAGAAAGAACACTGCACAAAAAAGGTCAATTTGTTTTTAATAAACGAAAGACTAAATGCCAATAATGAAAGATACAGATTTTTTATTCTCTTGATTTGTTCCCAAATCGTTTATAAAAGTATTAGCTCTTAATTGTTTTAAGGACTTGACTAAATCCCAACTAACTATATGTCCGACGCCGACATAACCGTAATTATAATGTGTTGAGTGCGTCGTTAAACAATTTTTTTTTTTTAAATCCCAACTATATATCATTCTACAAATAACGTTTCTCATTCCTGATGCTAATAAATGTTGTCTGTTAAAATACAATGATAATTCTTGTTTAAAATTCTGCTTGCTAAAGCCCATCAATACTGAACAGTATCAATGAAAGAAAAGGAACGTTGGTGAATTAGTGTTACTAACATACCATCATTTGCAAGATTATCATCAGAAGAAGTCAAACTGCCTGCCCGGGCCTGCTGGGAAGAAGCTGACCTTGTCGATGTGCCACTGTCGTACGTTTCCACGGTAACCGACGTTGAAGCATCACTCATGCTCACGTTGACCGTGTCGAGGGAACCAAATATTTCTGACGTTCCATCCCTGTTCATGGTACTGGTGGTCACAGTAGAATGTCTGTTAGTGTTATCTCCCTGAGTTTGTGCGCCGTTTGCACGTAATGCTGGTGGAATGCTAGGTAGGGGTCGGTAGTCCAGTGGTGGCTGGGCTGGCTGCTGGGGGTTGGTGCCTGCATTCTGACCACATTGACCAGAGGTGGCCTCTTCGTACGACGGCAGATGCATTCTCGTCTGATCGGCATAGGCCATCAAAGCCAGTCGATCGTGCTCATCCATGGAACCGCTGTGGACTCGAGCGTACGGTGGTGGAGTCATGCCTGGGTGAAACAGATGCGGTCGGGGTTTTCTCCGCCGAAATACGACAATAACCATGATTAGCAACAGGACGCCAAGAACACTGCAGGCTGTTGCGATGACAATTACCAGAGTGCTGACGTGGTTCTTACCATCTGTGATGTCGCCAGTCGAGTATGTGTTAACAGACACTCCATTAGTACCACTTTCTGAAATTAACAAATATATACAGCATTAAGACATTTTTTTTGTTGCAAAATAAGTGTATGTCGATAGAAGGTCCCTCAAATACTCAAAACCACTTTCTATAATTAGCATACATATACAATATTATCTAAAAAAAGAAACCCTTATATATATTGATAAAAGGTCTCTCAACACAATATTCTGAAATTATCATTTGTTTAAATATAAACAAAGCATTTGTTAACATTTAAATGCCAACAAACCACCAATATATATTTAAAAAAACTAAAAAGTGTACATGTGCATTCCATTTTTAACCCACCAGAAAACATTTTATTTAGTATTGCATCGCAATTGGCTATGCATTTTTAACCCACCAGAAAACATTTTATTTAGTATTGCATCACAATTGGCTATGCATTTTTAACCCACCAGAAAACATTTTACTTAGTATTGCATCACAATTGGCTATGCATTTTTAACCCACCAGAAAACATTTTACTTAGTATTGCATCACAATTGGCTATGCATTTTTAACCCACCAGGAAACATTTTACTTAGTATTGCATCACAATTGGCTATGCATTTTTAACCCACCAGGAAACATTTTATTTAGTACTGCATCACAATTGGCTATGCATTTTTAACCCACCAGGAAACATTTTATTTAGTACTGCATCGTGATTAGCTATACATGTTTCAGCGATCTCTACACAATTTTAAAATTTTAAACAATATTTGCTAATCAATTTTCAATTTAAAAATATTGCTAATCAAGATTCTGGAAACAAAATGTTCCCTACCCATTGCAGTGTGCATATTAAAATATTTCTACAAATAGCATCAAGAAATAAAAATGTTTACACGTAAACCAAATTTTAACAGAATATTATTCTCAGAATAAATTAATTTGCTAACACCAACAGGCTGAACAGCTTAACCACAAAATGTATGTAATTTCTACTACTGTGTACAAGAATGTGAGGCAGGTAATATATGGAGGTGATACCACAGCTATCTTGATGGCCTATAAATTACCTTTCACACAGAATGGTTGATCATTGTCCCACGCCCCCAGTTCCACATCGTTACTGTCTATACATGTCAACACAGGTTCTCCATCCAGCTGGTATCCTTCGTCACACCGACAATCAACCTTCACCCCTCTATAAAACGGCTGACATAAATGAAGGTCATGGTCGTCCACATCATGGCACTTACAGTAACCATTTTTGATCTTGCTAATAGAAGGACAGTAAAATGTTCGTTCTGCACAAAACAAAAGAGAAAAAGAGTAATTCAGTTATACATGCTAAGATTTTACATGCTATGTTTTGGCTCAAATATGAAAGTTACTAAAGCAAAAAATCCATAAAGTGTGTATGTGTTCCTCAAAGAACAAGGAGCTCTTTTTTCAGGGAGCACTAAAATCTGCATTCCAAAAAGTACAGAGGTTTTTCCACCTCTTTTGTGGAACAATAACAAACAAAAAACCTCAAACTGATCTAAAATCATCCACTAACAGCTCATTAACCAATTACTTTAAACTCAAGAATATTGCTTTTATTAAGTCTATAACAAGTCCTACTAAAATCCAAGGCAAAAGTTGTATTCATAACAGACCACACAAACTAACCTGAACTAAGTAGACATCTTGGAGGAATACTGGACCATTCCTGCGAGTTGGTGCACTCCAGAACTCGAGAGCCTACAAGTCGATAGCCACTGTTGCAGTAGTAGCGCACCCTAGCACCCACCTCATACTTTCCTGGGATATGCTTTACCGTACCAAGAGAATCCCAGTATCCAAATATAACAGACTTGGGTACTGGACAAAGCTGGGTGCGAACTGAAAGTAAAGTAAAAACAAAAGAAGAAGATATATATATATATATATGAAAGAATGGATGAATGAATGAATGCACATTTGATATTGGATATTTATGTCAGTAACCACCCTCAATAGCAACGTAGCCAAGCCGTCAGTCTTAAGACCCGGAAGATACTGGCATTGCAACCTGGCTCAAACTTAATGGCTTAAACAAAGAGGCATAAGGCCACTACACGTATTTCTCTCTCACAAATCACCAACAATTAGCCCCTGTCCTGGACAGACAGATCAGTTACTTGTGTGTTCAGAACAGTATGTATTAACCGTACTTGGATATAAGCAAGCAAATAAACTGAAATGAATTTGTTAATAAAGAGAATCATTTTAAATAATCATGAAAATAATCTTAGCATCTACATCACTATGCTATTAAAGGGACATTCCTGAGTTTGCTGCATTGTTTAAGATGTTATCGACTACAGAAACGTTTTAATGATTGTAATTACATATCAAACATATTTTTCTGTATAAAATATTAGTGTTTGTATTTTAAACGTGTTTCTGATCGTTCTGATATTTGTACTAGGTTAAATTTCATTTCCTAAAAAAATATTTTTTTAGTATATACGAAATTATTTTAAGACAAAATCCAGTTTGGTCTTCTTACAAATATTAAGACGACCAGAAACACATTGAATATACAGACACTGATATTCTAAACAAGAAAATATGTTTAATATGTAATTTCAATCGTAGAAATAATTTTTTAGTCAGAAACATCATACAATGCAGCAATCTCGGGAATGTCCCTTTAACCAAGACTTTGATATTTACCACATATAGGAATTGGGCCAACCCATTCTCCATCTTGACAGACAAGATCGGTAGCATTCTCATCCACAATTCTGTATCCAATGAAGCATTTATACTTGACCCGGGAGTCTTCTCCCATTAAAGGTGCATAGGAGCTATAACTGTAGTGAGCATTCGGAACAGTTGGTGGGATGGGACATCGTTTCACTGAAAATATAAAGGTTTACAGCAAATTAGTATAAACCATTTAATATTTTATTGAGAAGAAAAAAATCAGTTATATATAAACTAATCGTTAATGCAACCCCTCCAACCAAACAAGAAAGAAAAAGGAAGTCTATAGTTAAATGGCCATAAGTTGTAATGCAGCATACTTTTGTTTCAGAAAACACCAGAAATCAGGGCTAGCTCTGGATGAGCAAAACATTTCTCCAAATTATCTTTTAAAAATGCTAAATCACTGTTATTTTCCAGCAAAATACCAATTACCACATAAAATTTGTTTGCAAAATTAAAATAATATTTGCCAATCGTTCCTAAAATTTATAACTGGTGAATTTGGCGAGTGGCAAAGCTAGCCCTGGAAATGAAAGATATATGCTGTGGGAAAAAGTGCTTTTCCTCAAAATAAATGTAGAGGAATAGCACCCTTAATAATTATTGTTTCAAGAGATATTGATTTATAACCTTCACTAATGCAAATTCTTAGATTTAAAATAATTTATTTCCTAAATTCAAAAAAACTTTAATACTTAAAAATTAAATTATAGATAAAATCACAAAAGATGTATTAATATTTGCAAGTTTCGTGTAATGACCGAATACTAACATGCACATTGTGCTAAACTTGTCTTCCCATTCAGCATGGTCCACACTCCCGCCTCGCTGCACACTATCTTGTAGCTTTCTTTGTATTTATTATCAGAAGTTGTATACTCCGGCTTGCAGATCACCGTTGCAGTATCACCCACACGCTTTGGCCACGAGTTGCTATTATACCGCAGATCAGCATTTAATATGTGAAGGGGACTAGCGCACTCTGAAACAAAATTAAAATTCCAAATTAGTAAATTCCAAATTCCATTAAAAGCTATTTAATTTTATTTTTTTTAACTAACATTTTATATGCAAATTACTTTTAATGAAACAACATATGAGAATGACAATGAATTTGTTTTTTAAATATGGTACAATGAAACCACTCGAAACTGGAATTCCCACAAAATCTGAATTTTTTTTACGGTCCTTCTTAAAAAAAAATCAATACAGACATTAACCTCTCTAAAATGGATGTGGCAGGCAGGACTAGCATGCTTATAAGAGTCATCCAATAGTTGATTATTAATAAATCAATGTACTCTAGTGGTGTCATTAAACAAGCTTATAAGAGTTGTTCCACAAATCATCACCTGGTGGACAGGGGTATTATAATTATTTTTTATGCCTGATGTGTCAGCTTCAATTTCATTTTCTTATTTGGGGTATACATTTTGAATTATTTATTAAAAAAAGCCAATTTTAGAAATAACTTGTTCAAAAAGCCTTTAATTTGCTGCATGTTACTTAAGAAAAGTTGAATTTCCCTACACAAACCACATTTACCCACCCTTGCTAGCCAATTTATAAACAATGGTGTTGTCAATGGAGATGTTCAAACCTTTTGCAGGTATACAGTATGGTCTTTTCGCCGGGTGCCAAATGCCATCATCACCACACATCTGTCTGGCGGAACCAACAAGCTGGAATCCTACATGGCATTCGTATTCGATTATCTGTCTGTTAAACTGGAACACTCGGAAAGTGCCATGAGTAAATGGGCTGTTCTGTTCAGGACACATTACATCTAAAGTAATAGTAAATGAAAACAAAGATGCATCACTGAATCATTTAATCTTTAACAAATTAATAGTCAACATGATATGGACAAAACTCGGGAGTATGTCATGTCATGTTATAGGGTTTAACGTGCACATTCAGAGCAAGCTGTTGTAGCGCATGCCTGTCATCCAAGACAGAACTCGGAGTATTTTCTTTTTTAACCTGACCTCAAACAAAGGCATACCCCTAAGGATAGTAGTCTGGTCTGAACATCTCAACAGCCAATGGGATGACTAAAATAAATCTTCCAATAGTTTTATTTTGAATCATGAACGCGAAACGATAATCATGTAAACTTTTCTTTGTCACATAAAAAAAACACCTCACAAATTGTATATATGTTACATAATGGAATAAATAATATAAAAGGAATAAAAGTCATTAATTTTAATTCCCATATATGTATAAAAAGTACGAGTATTCAGTACAGTGTCTTGAAAATTAATAAAAGATCACACCGTAGAAGTATTTGACAGAGAGAGTCTTCACTGATTGGATTAAATTTGACCTCTTCTAGCTTGAGAGATAACAGTACATTTAGCTGTTTTGCTTACTCCCACTTGTTAAAAAAAGAACAGAGGTGAAAACCTGTAGTTAATTTTAAAATCCTTTATATTTATTGGACCCAACAGAGCTCCATGCATAGGTGTTGACTGTAACCATTTGCAAAATCTGGTCCTTTGTTTTAATTGGAGTGTAATACCGTGATGGCTCTCAAACCAAGAATTGTGCTAATGTTAACGTCTGTTTAATCTCTTGACCGGCTCAGCAACTTTGACAAATGTGTAGCCCAGTGGCAGTCGATTGACACTACTGTAGGTCCGAATTCAGTTACTGGCAATATACTTAGGCAGACTTTAAAATCACAAACGTCTGAAACACCAGCCATATTTATACCTATACCTTTATATCTATTATTTTAAATCATGCACGAGATACCGATTTCTGAGCAGGCCGGTCCACTTGACGTATATGAAATTGTTCCAATAACAGAAATGGACAGGTGCTTCGGTCCGACAAGAATGGCAAAAGTGGGACTGGCAAACGCATGTTTAAAAAAAAAAAAATCGGTCTCTGACATGTACATATATATAAAAATAATATATATATATATATATATACAGTCAAACCTGTCTTAA
>JAECMU010172382.1:0-13090 GCA_016106625.1 Dracogyra subfuscus
CACCCACGGCACTTTTTAATAAAAAGTGCCGTCGGTGATAAATTCTTAAGTTCGAGCCCTGAAAACATAAGTATAAGCATGCATGTTGGAATGTTTGGATGTCAAACATTTGGTAATTTTCACCTATATTATCAAGTAGTCTAATAGCCCGAGTACTCTGACCGTAAGAGACCTAGATGGACATGCGCTATCATTACTTTCAGAGACCATCCTATGTAATTTTCTTTCTATCGCTGCCCACCAAAGAGTAATGAAAGATTCCCGCACTAATACCACAACGATCCGATGTTTGATGTCAAATACATTTACACTGATCATTTTCAAGTATTGTGATTAAAATAAATCCAGATATTAATCACTAAAGCACCGACTACAGAAAGAAACCTGACAGCACCCACATTCAGCTAACCTTCAGTAATCTTCACAGCAGAATTCTAAGTTCGCTGACCTATATCGTGACGTAGCATCACATGATCAGCCACTCCGTCTTCCAGGGGCCATCTCATATCATAATACCCCGTCAGCTAACCACTGGGGTTTTTCTCGACATAACCATATGTCCGACGCCAATATAACCGTAATTATAATGTGTTGAGTGCATCGTTAAACAAACAAACAAACAAACATACCATAATAAAACAAGTGCCCGATAATCACTCCCAAATTTGTTTGTTTTGTTTAATGAGACCACTAGAGCACATTGATTCATTAATCACTGGCTATTGGATGTGAAATATTTGGTAATTTTAACAGTGTTATAGAGGATACCTGTATTTTACCATTAGACAGGATAGCACATAACACAACCTTTGATATACTAGTTGTGATTCACTGGTTGGAGCGTGAAATAGCGCAATGGACCCAATGGCGGAGATCGATCCCAGACAGACCACGCATCAAGTGAGCGCTTTACCACTGGGCTGCAGTAAGCAACAAAGTGACAGAGTTAGAATGTGCTGTCCTGTCTATATAACGATCTCTGAAAGTTGCATAGCAAATCACAATGCGATACATGACGAAATGTTCTCTGCTGGGCCCACTTACAGGATCTATCCTAGATTGAAAGAAAAAAGAAATCTTTTTTTTAACGACGCACTCAACAAATTTTATTTACGGTTATATGGCGTTAGACATATGGTTAAGGACCACACAGATTTTGAGAGGAAACCTGCTGTCGCCACTTCATGGCTTACTCTTTCCAATTAGCAACAAGGGATCTTTCATTTGCACTTCCTACAGAAAGGATAGCACAAACCATGACCTTTGTTGAACCAGTTATGGATCACTGGTTGATGCAAGTGGTTTACACCTACCCATTGAGCCTTGCGGAGCACTCACTCAGGGTTTGGAGTTGGTATCTGGATTAAAAATCCCATGCCTCGACTGGGATCCGAACCCAGTACCCACCAGCCTGTAGACCGATGGCCTAACCACTATGCCACCGAGGCCTGTCTCTATCCTAGATTGACTATATTGAAATATATACAGTTTAATCAAACTGTTAAGCAGTGCTAACACTAGAAAATTGATATAAACAATGCATTTTGCAGGCTGACCTTGAGTTACTAGCTGGCATTGACGAAAGTGAGAATGAGGACACGGTCGAGTTTGGAGATGACCTTGAGGTGGAAGCGGTGAAAATCAATGAGGTAGAATATTATTAAACTTAATTTAAGGTTAAATTATTTGATACAAATTCCTGTGAAGTATTACCTGGTTACTGTTCCTGACAAATTAAAATTAAAAAGTTGACATTACTGTTGAAATTAATACTTTGGCTTAAATTTAATTAGAACCTTGATTAATATGAACTCCTAAAGATGATCAAATCTGATGTGATGCATTTTACACTTTCTATATTGCTTTAATTTATGTAGGAAAAAACCCCTCATTCCATTGTGACTGTATCATAATTCATGTTTAAATTTATTGTGTATCAAAAGTTTTATTTATACTATATTTAAAAATGACTTTTTTTTGTTTCTTTGATTTTGCTTCTACTTGCAGGTAAAAGATTTTATTACGAAACTTGGCATCTTTGAACACAGACCTAAGGATTTACCTGAGGAAAATGTGTAAGTGATGCATTTGATCGTTTTCATTTAAGAATATTTTTATAAGATTAGCATATTATTTTTCTTGATATAATTCATTACAAATTCAATAAAATCTGTTTTTGTTTAATTTCTCAAAATATTAAATATTTACAAAAAAATAACCTGTGTTCATCTTGGTTTTGGGATAGGACGGTGGTAAAGAACTCCCCTTGTGTGCAGTTGGTTTAGGATTTATCCCCATTGGTGGGCTTATTGGGCTATTTCTCACTTCACCCAGTGCACCCGACTGGTATATATGTGCTATCCTATTTGAGGGATGATGCATATAAAATATCTCTTGCTACTAAAAGAAAAATGTACGTTTCCGCTGTAAGACTATATGTCCGAATTACCAAATGTTTGACAGCCAATAGCCCATGATGTACTCTAGTGGTGTCGTTAAACAAAGCAAAACTTTCCTCTTGTTTTTTAGTGTTGAAGAAGAAAAAGAAGTAAAAGAGTCTGATGCCTCTGAATTAAAGGAAAGTTCAAAGAAGAAGAAGAAAAAGAATAAATATAAAATTCAGGATGATGAGGTCTCAAGTTCATCATCACATGTTGCAAGTTCTTGGAATCCACTGCAGCATATCCGGTCTTACAAACCGAGGAAATATCTTCTTGTTAAAGCAGGCAGTAGCTGGCTGGAGGAGGTAGGTTGACACTGATATTAGTTAACTGGTGATCACCAGTTTCCTGTGTTGTTTGTAAAATATGGGTTATTTACTTGATTTCTTTATATTCAGTAGTAGATATTGGAACTTGGATGAAACCAATCTATATACAAACCAATCAATGGTGTATGTTGTGCCATAGTGCATTAAATCTGCTATTTTACAGTAAACAGGTTTAAAAAAAAATTTGCAATATTAAAAGTTTTAAATAAACTTCTGTGGGACAAAATAATGTAAATATTTCTCATTTATATGTATATCAAGGATTACTGAACTAAAATGCAAAGATCTCTGTATTTTCCTTGGCTGTACTCGATCATGAAAAATGTATTCAATTAATAGATTAAAGTCATTCTTGATTAACTTCATACATGAGAGCATCTCTGTCAGTTTTTAAAACTGAAGTTTTGTGATATTTAATGATCATTGTTTGGTGGTTTTGGACAGGGAAAGATTGTAATGTTTCTCCAGCATGGAACTGTTAAAACCTTTCTTTGATTGCTTTCATAACATGTTTATGAATTTGTACTACACTCCAATAACTTAACCCAGACCATTATATTAAATCATTGGATTATCTTGTAGGACACAATTGCTGGAAAATCCCCTAGCGATAGCTTTGTAGCAAATTAAAATATAACTACATTAAAGAGGTAATATGCATAGTTAATCTAATATTTAGTAAAACAATTTAATAATATTTTAGACGTCTACAGAGCCCAGTACAAAAGGAGCACCAGAAAACATTGTTCAGAAAATGGAAGAATTTGCATCGAAACTCCTTCAAGATGAAATAGCTCTTTATAACAAACGTAAGCCATTGAAAGTTTCAGGCGGTACATAGTGGTATTCAGTGATTGTCCTTTCTGCTGACTATAATAAGCTTCTGAAACCAACCCTTTCAAGTTTCACTGTTATTCAACCATACCTTTTGGATATGTTAGGATTAATAGTAGTATAAAATGTGATGTAAAATTAACTTTATTATTTGTTATTTTTATGTTAATTATATAATATTTATGCACAATATTGTTTATACTGTATATTAAATTTGTAAATATATGTATATAAGAATGAATACTGTAGGCTTTTTGTTGTTGTTTGCTGTATGTGTGTTTTGTTGTTTGGTAAAACCTTCAGTTATAAACCATAAAAACTTTTTTTGCAGTCTATGATGGATTTTAAAATATATAATTATGTAACTTCATTTAACATTGTATTAAGTGTTAGTACATAACTTCACACTGAATTAAAACTTAAAACATTTAATCTTTTTGAGCAGAAAATTTCACCAAAGTATCTTTGAAACTTCAGATATGCAGAAACCCATGAAAATATTTAGCCAAATTAGAATAAAAATTGCCAGTTGTAGTTTAAGGTTAGTGCCAAGGTTAGTCCTGCAGACCTTTGTTATTTGGTTTTATTTTCAGAACGTGAGAGCAGTCGACGTTCAGAAGCCAAATGGCTGAAAACAGTTCTGGGCTCTGGTACACTGAGTGACAAAGTAGCCGCTCTGACTCTCCTTGCTCAGGAATCTCCCGTTCACAGTCTTTCCAGTATAGAGAGTTTGCTGAATATGTGTAAAAAGAAAGGAAGGCGAGAAAGCACGATGGGTGTAGGTATGTGCTACTTAATGTTCTATATAATTGCATGGTTTTAAAATTTGACTAATTTTGCAATTTAAGAAGGTTTTTTTTATGAAATCAGAAACAAGAATATAATCGAGAACTGTTTTGTTATCTGCATTCAAAAAGTTTGTTTTGTTTAATGACACCCAATAGAACACATTGAAGAAGTAATCATTCAGCTAATGGATGTCACTCCTTTGTAATTTTGACCCATAGTCTTCAGAGGAAACATCTTAACTGTTTCCAGACAGGACAATACATACCATGACCGTTATTAATATATCAGCTATGAACATTTGTTGAGACATGGGGGCGGGATGTGGCTGAGTGGTACAGCGCTTAGATGATTTGTGATCAATCTGGGACTGATTCCCATTGGTGGGCCCATTTGGCTATTTCTTGTTCAAGCCAGTGCTCCACAACTGGTGTAACAAAGGATGTGGTATGTACTATCCTGTCTCTGGGATAGTGCATATAAAAGATCCTTTGCTGCTAATCGAAAAGAGTAGGCCATGAAGTGGCAACAGTGGGTTTCCTTTCTTAATATCTGTGTGGTCCTTACTGTATGTCTGACACCATATAACCTTAAATAAAATGTGTTTCATGCTTCATTAACTAAAAGATTTCATTTGTTGTTGAGACAAAGAAAAACCTAGAAGATTAACTGGGAGGTTCGATCCTATGACCCTAACATCTCAATCAAGCTGACTGGACTAAATTCCCACCAACTTTTAAAATATTACTTGTTGATGTTTGCATGGAGTTTTGCTCAGTATGTGTTGTTAATATAAAATAATTTTTAAAAATGTATTAAATATAAATAAAATTTCAGAAAATATATTGGTTATTATTGTAAATGGCTTCTACCAATTTACTTTTCAGATACACTGAGAGATTTGTTTTTGTCTGACCTGCTACCAGATGACAGAAAACTGAAAACATTTAGTCAGGTAACCGTTAATTTCATTTAAAAAATTGAAAAAAGGAAGAAATGCCAGTATATTAATTTAATATAATATATATAAATAATATATATACCGTGTAATGTGTTTTAACTTTGTGTGTACAATATATTAGAGAACAAACAACTAATTCAAACCAAGAGATACAAAGATTTAATTTTTATTCAGATGAAAAATTGTTATTCAAAACATTAAACGCAGACAAAAGCCAGACATTTTTATAAACAGGGCTCACATTGGAAATAGTTTAGTTTTTTGTCAATTTTCAGATCTGTAGAGTATTTCCTTGTAAATTAGTAAAAAATACCTAATTTAAAACCAATTTTATAAGCCAAGTACTAAACATTGGAGCCAGTTTGGATAAAATTAGCAATCGGCTAATTTGGCAATGGGCAGTGTGAGCTCTGAATAAAGTTTCAGAGAATGAAGACATACAGGTTATGAGATTTGACTCTATTTTATGTTTTGATGAAGCTTACTAATGCTGCTTAATTATTTTGTAGCACCCACTTCTGTCTGTAGATGAATTGTCAAGTGGAAACAAGGATGTGGTGGACAAGAAGCTGATACTTTGGCACTTTGAGTCCAAACTCAAGGAGATATATTCTGAATTTGTCAAGACTCTCGATGTAAGGTTAATCATGTATATTTATTATTTGTCAGTGATGTTATTTTTTAGCTCTTGTTTTCAAATAACAGAAAAGGAAAACTTGTTTAACTATAACTGTTTTTTTATTTCATAATTTTGTTGAGGGTAAGAGGGGACGAAAGTGGTGTGGTGAAAACCTAATGAATAGCAACAGAGGCTTTTTCAGTGCACTTTCTATAAACAGAACAAAGAAACTTCCGACATGGTCTATCCATCACTACCTTTATTATAATGAATTAAAGTAGATTTACAAGAAATAGGAGTTTTGAAAGCTGTTTTACCAGATGAACTTGGGGAATCATGGAATTCAGTGCTCTTGATTTCTGAAGATGTCTTCTCTGGCTGTAAAACTTGCAGTGAAATGAAAAATTTAGAAAATGTAATATTGAATACATTTCTAACAATAATAATCAGAATTAAGATGCATAACTATGGATGGTTAATTGTTTCTATGATTTTTATATAGTATTTTTATATGAAGTAGTTTTTAGGTATGCAATTTGTTTTTGTTTTTTTGTTTTTTTAAATTATTATGGTTTGTTTTAAAAACATGTTACATTTGAAAATTTTCCTTTTAGAAACTGTCCCATGACATGATACTTTCAACAAAAGAGAAAGCCTTAAGTAAGTACAATTAAAAAA
Source organism: Dracogyra subfuscus (assembly GCA_016106625.1). NCBI lineage: Eukaryota > Metazoa > Mollusca > Gastropoda > Neomphalida > Peltospiridae > Dracogyra > Dracogyra subfuscus. Next base: position 6,649 of record JAECMU010172382.1, read on the forward strand.
TATTTATTATGCATTTTGAAGGATAACAAATAAACATTTATCATTTATTAATATGGAATAATATAATATTATATATTGTAACTTTAAGCTGTGATATGGAATATTTAAAGCGGCATTCCCTGGAATATTTTTATTATTTAAACATATAGAACAGAAAATCCCATTACTTTTAGTGAATATAAGATGCCGCAGTCTGAATTGGTTTCACTACATTGGCTTTTCTAAGTTAAAAATAAACCCAGAATTTTGAAAGTGAACCCACTGGGCTAAAAATAGTAAGGTTTGGCTATTGTTGCATTACAAAAACCGAGCAGTCAATTCCTAGCAGACAGTTATGCTAGCAGACATCATGTCGACATTCTAAACATCAAACTCGTACGCCAGTCGATTGCTACCTGTATTTCACACTTTTAAACACACTGTTATGCTAATTTTTATTATTCACTACAACTTTTAAAGAGTATCTTTATATAAAAACAACACAAAAACAAAATAACAACCAAGACTCATTTTCACAGTCTTATTGTTACTAATAAAAAGTAATATCCATATAAATATAATTTAACCATTTTATTAAGCACTTCTATAGATCTGAAGTTTCACTTTAAAAATCCTTCTTTACTAGGGTAATATAGGATGTCCAGATAGTTTCATATATATACACCACAACACATATTATAAAAGGTGTATGAGTCTGGGGTTTAGAACGTCGCCATGCATGTGCTGAAATTGGCTGCTAGCATAATTGGCTGCTAGTAAGTGACTGCTTGAATCTGTACGGTATTACAAAATGGCGAGCATTGTTTTAACTGGCTAGTAAGCATTTGACAATATGCGTTAATGGTGACAACTCGTGAGTGAATTAAAAATGCAGTTATGCTTGTATTTGAACTTAGAACTTGACTGTATATGATTGAAACCAGACAATGCAGCTTTAAACTATATCATATTTGTGAATGTCTATATATGCATGTATTTGTGAAATATTGTATTAGCTTTATTAGAGATTCAGTATGTGTTTTTGACATCCAATAGCCAATAATTAATTAATTAATGTGCTTTGGTGGTATTGTTAAACAAAACAACCAAGCAAATGTTATGTGTTTAATATATTTTCTAGTCGAAATTAGTTTGATTTTCACACTACAATGAGATTTGCCAAATGACAGGTTTGATATCAATATTACTTGTCCCTTCTTATTAATAAAATCAACAATTTCCTCATTATATGTTTTGGCAAGATTTTATCTAATTCTGCTTATCTGTTTTAGGCTCTATGTTCAGACTTCTTTCAAATAAACCAGAGCAGGAAAATGTAAGTTTTTACTTGTATATTTAATTTAATTTTTCATTTTAACCTTTTTATTTAATATAAAGGCCTGTAATGAATATCATATTTTGATGTTCTTGGCACTGTGAATATATTATACTAAAATATTTCATCATATTGTTAGTATAAAATTATACTGTAGTAATACACTGTAATTATTATTATTATAGTATTATAATTTTATTGCCACTCTTTACAGCGGGAGTGGGGTGTCAAAATTTTGCGTTAAAGTTTCACAAGTCTTAAGTCAGTGACCCTTACTTTATATTTGCATCTATGGATGTTCATCACAGTACACCAAAAACATTTATCATAGTCGAGATATTTAATTCTACAGAATTCTTCTTTTTACATAGCCCAGTGGTACAGTGCCCGCCTGATGTGTGGTCGGTCTAGGATCGATCCCCGTCAGCTAACCACTGGGGTTTTTCTCGACATAACCATATGTCCGACGCCGATATAACCGTAATTGTAATGTGTTGAGTGCGTCGTTAAAAAAAAAAAAAAAAAAAAAATCTTCTTTTTATCAATTAGTTTTCTAGACAATCTATTAGCCTGTGGTAGCATGGGGACCTGGCAGCCAAGTCAACATATAAAAAAAACCATTTGTTTTATTTTCATTGTGAATCTTGAATCTGATGGAGAACACCAGTTTGATTTTCGTTCATATTGATCTATTGAACCAACTTCAGATTATGACTCTGTGTTGTTTACAATTGTTATTGATGTTTTATGTATTGAAAAATTCAAATTATTTTGTGATTTTTTATTTATAATAATACAAATTGATTTTGTTGTAGGTGTTATTACCATTCATAGTGAACAAACTTGGTGATCCAGATTACAAGCTAGCGTCTAAAGCATGTCATTTCCTGACAAAACTTGGTATGTTAGTAAAACTAGAAATATTTTAACGCATTTTAACTTCAGTTGGTTTATATTAAATGTACACTGTCATTTTTAATCGGGCTATAAATATTTTATCACATTTTAACTTAAATTATGATATATATTAAATGTACACTATAATTTGTAGTAGTGTCAAATGTTTTGATTGTATAGTTGAGCAATTCACTTGTGTTCATGTCAAACATGGGTAATGAAGGAATTGCAATTCCTAAAGAAACACCAATTTTTACTGAGTTTTTTTATGTTTCAGTGAGTATACACCCCAATATGAAGGGCATAATTTTGGAAGCTGTGGAGAATCTCATTTACAGACCAAACATATCACAGAAGGCACAGTGAGTTATAATGGAATACAGCATCAAGACAGCACTTTCTAGTAGTTTTTATTTACAAAAAGCAAGAGCTTACATTTTACAATTAAAATTTCATTCTGCTTTGAATGTTTCAAACTACTATAAACATTTAGTCGACAGTTTAGATTATTTTTTGTCAAAAGCAGTGCTTACAAATGAGTGTTAATGAAAAATAATATATTTTACTATAATTTATGCACTGTTCAAACTAGTATGGGGGCCATCAACTTCAGCACACATCATTATTAGATAACTTTTTAAAACAAACCACGTTTTTATGTCATTTCACCAGATGTTAGCATTATTAACCAACACCTGTGTTCTCGTTTGTTTTGTTTCAGATACTACGCCATGTGTTTTCTAAACCAGCTGGTGCTGAATCAGTCAGACCAATCTCTGGCTCTTAGACTCATTGACGTCTACTTCTCATTCTTCAAGGTAAGGAAACTAAATTTATATTTGTTCTTTCTCTTTTGCATATTTTTTATGTTAAAGTTTGTTTTAATAGATTCTTTTACTCTGAAAAACTGTTTGGACATACAGTCCAATCTGTCTTAAGCTGCCACCAAAGGGATTATCACAACATAGCCTTTTAAGACGAGACATAATACAGTTTAGTTTGTTCTATTGGTTGATTACAGATACTTGTGAATTAATAACGTAATACATGTGGCCACTAGAGCAGGTCTGACTAGTTACATTTGATTTGTAACTTTTATTATTATTTTTCAACTAGTGCCCACGACTGGTATATCTAAAACTGCTGTCCTGTCTGGTAAAGTGCATATAAAAGATCCTTTGCTGCTCATAGAAAAATGAACTGGGTTTCCTCTGAACACTGAGTCAGATGACGAAATGTTTGACATCCAATGATAATAAATCATGCTCTAGTGATGTTGTTAAACACCCCTGTGCATGCTGTAACCTCACTGTGGTGCACTGAGAATGGCCAATATAGCACAAATTGAAGTTTAGAGTAAAATTCAGTATCCGTAAAATCTGTGATATTTGTATTTGTATTTTTGCACAGTCCTTTACACTGTTTTTGTTTCAACCATGAATTTTTATGTTGATGTTGATCATCACCGTATTTATTTGCATTACCATAGTTTGACACCCAATAGCCGATGTATTTTTACGTGCTGGGGTGTCGTTAACCATTCATTCATTCATTGTTAAACAAAACAAACTTCAACTTTTACCTTTTATTTTTCAAATGTTTTTTTCTTAAATGTCTGTCAGATTCAACATTTTAGAGATTGAAAAAAAAAAAAGTAAGCACCTTTAATACCACATTCATCAGGTTTAATGTCATCAGATTTACTACCGTATAATGTGGATTCAGACTTACTTTATGCATGGTCATGTTATTGTTTTATATTATGGTATATCCCATTCTGAAAAGTATACTTTTGTTTTAGTCGTTTGTAAAGAAAGGTGAAGTGGACAGCAAGATGATGGCGGCTCTTCTCAGTGGCGTTAATCGAGCATATCCCTTCGCCAAAGGTCAGTTTGCAAAGTCAACACATATGTCATTAATAGCCGGTACCCCGCGATTGTTTGCCGGCAATCGAATCAATTGTCGCTGGGTATCGAACTTCCAATAAACAATGCTTTTTGACTTTTTGTTGATTAATGGTCGCCTATAACTTGATTTTCACCTGCTATTTTTATTTTTAATGACATCACTGTATTATAGGAAACTGTTCAAAATCTTAGGTAACTGGAAGTTAGCTAGGTAACTGATTGCTTTGTTACATTAATTATATTTGCATAATCCACGAGTGACCTAATAGTAACACATGTACTACTGTTCTGTACTGCACTGATATTGTAAATGTATTTTAAACTGAGATATGGAGAAAATGCAATACATCGGAGGTCAGGCTAAGTATTCAATAAAAGAGAAAATGATCCAAGTTTTCTTCATTTATTTATTTTGAAAGTTACTGTGCTAAAAATCACTGTCCCAATCCAGGGTGAAAAGGGACAGAAACGGGTGGGTTTTTTTTAAAGAACACTTACTAATGAAGAAAAAAATAAAAAATATTTTCTACTTCACCTGACCTCAAACAAAGGCATATTCCCCTAGAGAAAGAAGGAAATTACAGTCATGTGACCGGAAACAGGAAGCAGAGGACTCGCTGGAAGGTTTTAGCCATCCCATTTGATGTTGAGATTTCAAACCATCCTTAAGGGAATATGCCTATGTTTGAGGTCAGGTGAAGTATTCTTAACAGAGAAAACACTCCCCAAGTTTTCTCCAGTTTTGCTTAAAATTCATGTGAGATTATCTGTATCATTTTCAATATGTTGATATGTCTTCCAATGATTGATTTACCTTGACACCCAGTAGTCGTATGTTTATTTTATACTGAGGTGGTATTAAATTTTGTTCATTCATGTATTGCATGAATAGTAGTTACATCCGATTCCTCTGATCTGACATGTTTTTTTTTTTTGTACTGTAGTGGACAGCGATTACTTCATAGAGCAGATGAACATGTTGTTCAAGATTGTACACATCGTCAACTTCAACACCAGTCTTCAGGCTCTCATGTTGTTACAGCAAGTCATGGATGCAAGGTAATTATCAGCTGGACAACACTTACAGTTGCCTGAATGCAAGGTTAAAAAACAGCTAGAATGCTAGATAAAAAATATTGCGATTATATTTAATTTAGACAAGTCAGGGCTTAATGTGCACATTCAGAGCAAGCTCTAGTAGTCCACGCCTGTCATGGACGCAGGTGTCGACCTATGACAGCTCCTCTGTCCAGGACAGGAATTTAGTGTGACAGTGTTTGACAAATGTTTGATATGGACACTTGCCATTCTAAAAGCTTCGACTAGTGCTCCTTGTATTACAGTAATACAGTTGATAATTTCCACCATCCCAGACTAAACATTCACTAGCTGGGAACAAGTGGATTTATTGAACCTGAGACAATTAATATTTTACAAATAGATATATGTTTTATAAACAAGATGACAGAAATATATAATTTAACTATTTTAAAATTAGTAACAAAGATGGAAAAATAAAATAAAATTAAAGAAGGCAAAATGGTGAAGGGGTGTTCTCATTAAGTGATTAGTTGCATTGACTTGTCGCTTGTAATTGAATTGTACTGTGAGAACATATAAATTGGAACTAATTTAGTCTTATATGATCTGATTTTTGTAGTGCTGACAAATTGCATGTTGACAAGTTGATGCGACCCATCGCATAATGATAATACCTCTTCACAATTTTACCTTCTTTAAGTTTCTTTTATTTATGTATTGTTATTACTAATTTAAAAATAGTTAAGTTATTATTGTAGTCTCGGTTATAAAAAATATTTCTATTTGTAAAATATAATGAGAGGCCTTAATATAGGCTTCCACCTGTTGGCCAGTCTCTGTATTTAACATTAACAAAACACTGTTCAGGATTCTTATGTTATTTATAATGGATTAAAAAAGCGAAAGTGTGGATTGGTTAATTAATCTTGAAATATTTGCTACTAATAAAGAACTTAATTGAAATAAATGACTACAATTTGTTTTAGTTACCGTATATCGCTGTGTATTAGCCGACTTTTTGATACAAAAATTATCAAGTCAAAGGCTGGGGTCGGCTTATCTAAGGAGTCAACATTTTATTGGAAATGTAAAAGTTAGGATAGTGACGTCACGGCTCGACTCGATCTATTGCCATTATTGTTCTCTGCATTTTCGCTTTCATAAAGATTTAATATTGCATTTTAACACAAGCTATTACAAATAAAAGATATTAAAATTATATATATATATATGTTCATCTTTAATAAATGTTGGTGTTTAAAAGTTATTTAGTAATATTTAT
>JAECMU010172396.1:0-18808 GCA_016106625.1 Dracogyra subfuscus
TTTGAGTAGTAGTGTAGCTGATGGTGTGGTGTACTTACTCTGAGTAGTAGTGTAGCTGATGGTGGAGTGTACTTAATTTGAGTAGTAGTGTAGCTGATGGTGTGGTGTACTTACTTTGAGTAGTAGTGTAGCTGATGGTGTGGTGTACTTACTCTGAGTAGTAGTGTAGCTGATGGTGTGGTGTACTTACTCTGAGTAGTAGTGTAGCTGATGGTGGAGTGTACTTAATTTGAGTAGCAGAGTAGCTGATGGTGTGGTGTACTTACTTTGAGTAGTAGTGTAGCTGATGGTGTGGTGTACTTACTCTGAGTAGTAGTGTAGCTGATGGTGTGGTGTACTTACTCTGAGTAGTAGTGTAGCAGATGGTGTGGTCTACTTACTTTGAGTAGTAGTGTAGCAGATGGTGTGGTGTACTTACTTTGAGTAGTAGTGTAGCTGATAGTGTGGTGTACTTACTCTGAGTAGTAGTGTAGCTAATGGTGTGGTGTACTTACTTTGAGTAGTAGTGTAGCTGATGGTGGGATGTTCTGGAGTCGGTATTCTTCCTTGTGTTCATACACTGGGTTATAGCTGTCACTCTCCAGCTTAACACTTGTAGAGATGTCTTTGCCATACACTTCATAACGCCGGTCAAGAATACGGCCGGCAATCTAAACACGAATAATAATTCTATCCAGTGTATAATCCAAATCATATTACTGCACAAGGCAGTGTAAAAAGGATATTTTAAAAAACCAAAACTTCTCCCATGAATCTCATAAGAATAACATCCTTCCTACTTGTATGAAGACTGTCACTCTTAAGTATGACCTTTCCTACTGTTGCAAGAGGTCTGCCACTCTTAAAATGACATCCTTCCTACTTTGTTAGAAGAGTGTGACACCCAATAGCTGATGTATTTTTTGTGCTGGGGTGTCGTTAAACATTCATTCAATCAATCATTCATTCATTCATTCATTCATTCATTCATTCATTCATTCATTCATTCATTCATTCATTGTTAGAAGACTGCCATTAAGAATGACACCCATCCTACTTTGTAAGAAGACTGCCACTATTAAGAATAACCTTTCCTACTGTTCAAGATAGAAATAAAAACAGTGTAAATACAAATACAGATATCACGGATAATATCACAGTGTAAATACAAATACAAATATCACAGATACGGACTTTTGTTCTAAACTTTAATTTGTGCTGTATTGGCCATTCTCTAAGAGAATGTTCACCCCTGCAGCCATTCTTGAGAATGACATATACCTATCATACAAGGACTGCCACTCTTAAAATGGTTTATCCTTCACATTTAGAGGACTGCCACTGTTAAGAATGACAATCCTTTCTTTGTATGAGGACTGCCATTGATAAAAACAACACCCCTCGAGCATTTTATGAGGACGTCTTAAAAATGGCATCCTTCCTACTTTGTATGACAACTGTCCCTGTTAAGTATCCTTTTTACTTTGTATGACAACTGTCCCTGTTAAGTATCCTTCCTACTTTGTAAAGGACATGTCACTCTTAAGAATGACATATTTACTATTCTATATGAGGACTGCCACTCTTAAGAATATGTTTCCTGGTTTGTAAAAGGACTGCCATTCTTAGAATGCCTTAACGGTTGAATGTTTATATTGATGTTGATCATCACATCTTTTTCGCATTTACCACTTTGATACCCAATCGCTGATGTATTTTTCATTCATTCTTTGAATGCCACTCTTAAGAATTACATCCTTTATTTGTAAGAGGACAGCCACTGTAACAAAGATACATCCTTCCTACTTTGTAAGAAAACTGCCATTCCTATGGCTTATTTAACAGATCCACATCTGCACAAAACTGTACTCCATGGACATTTAGAAAATTGCACTAATAATCAGAACAAACTATTAGAAAAACAGTTGTTTAATAGTAGGATAATACATAAGAAGTACTTCAAACATACAGCGACTGAAATTATTACACTATACTGCTGGCTAAGAGTTATCATTAATGAAAAAGGCACATTTGCAACTCCTCTGGATGGTGTTTCTAGCAAGACTTGACAAAAGGTGTGTATACAGTTTGACTAACCTTAGAAAATGTGACAGAGTCTGGGAGAAAGCGACATCCATCCACATAGACATCAAAGCCATCTCCCGCCAGGAACGGTTCCTTGAGTGGCACACGGCGTTCACATGGCAACCAGGAGAACTGAATATGAAAACAAAATGCCAGCTAGAGATCAGGTACTATTTACTTCACAAATTATAAAGAGCATACACATTTTTAATGGTTTAAAATATTTAAATACACATGTACTATAATTGTCTTCATTTTAAGTTTAATGACTAATTTGAAGGTTTCAACATTCTGTACAACATGGTGTCTCCCAAAACACGTCTGTTTCTGAGATAGAATCATTTATATTTAACAATCATCGGATATTTTGACAACAAAAATCTTGACTTGAATTCAAGTTTTAAAGCAGTCTTTGTTTGTTACATTTTACTCTTGAAGCAAAAGCTAGACATTTATAGAAGCAGTTAGAATTGGTACATATTCTCTAGTTGTATAATACTTAAACATACAAATATTAACCTGATTATCAGAAAGTATATTGTGGATGTCAACTGCCTCTTGCTCCCAATCACATTTGAACCTTTCCTCGGGATAATTTAAACTAGCCATTTAACATTTGATCTAGATAGTGAGACCAGAAACCAGCTACTACACTAACAAGTATCAGCCAGGGGAAGTTTTACGTGGGATTTTCCATAGACAAGACAGTACATACCATAGCTGTTTATATACCAGTTGTTGAATACTGGTTTTCAAAATGTTTGGAAGACCCTTCCAACTACAGGTACTTACTTACTTAATAATCAACAGCTAAAATAAATGGTGTCAGTCTCAAAAGGTTGTCAAATTAGTGACTATGTATATTCTAGGCTTTGGACTTCATAATTTATTCATAAAGATGACCCAATATGAAAACCAGTCAATATTAGCTTATTCTAAGGTGAGTTTTGGGTGTCTCCACCCCTTCTAGGGAGCTCCCAGTATCCTAATTACCTTCGGATATAATGCTATTTTCAGAATAATGACAACCTGACAAGTGCCTTTCATGAGTGTAGCCCTCCAAAGACAAATCTGAATTTGTCCCTTTTAAACAGCTCCAAATGTCCTAATTATCTCAGAATATAATGTAATATAAATTTTTAAAATACTGACATTAACCTAACAATTAAGAGCCTTTTTTCAGTTGTACCCCTCCCAAGACAAATTTGGACCTGTTCCTTCTAGAGAGCTCCAAATATCCTAATTACTTTCGAAAATAATTCAATTAAAATAAATTTTCAGAACAATGACATTAACTAACAAGTACCCTTTTTGAGTTGTATCCCCAAGACAAATCCTGGATCTACCCCTGATTATTCTGTTATTGCTTTACCTCTGGTAGGTTGTCTTCTGGGTCATCTGAGAGGTCACTAGGTGTGAGAGACCCAGGGCGAGGTATTCCGTGGAATATGTGGATCCTGATGGTGCCCTTGCCATAGCGCTTGTAGTCGCGCATAGCCAAGTCTTCAAGTGGAAGTCGTGTCACCTCAGGTACCGGTGGAACATACAGTTTCAGTGAGTGTGTTCCTGAGTTTATTCTCATGTGAGACACGTCAAACTCTCGGCGTTCTCTCGCAGAGATATCTGCAAGTTAAATATATAACACTGAGTATACTCAAGTGAAGTATATAATACTGAGTATACCCAAGTGAAGAATATAATAGGGGCCTACTGAGTATACTAAAGTCAAGTATATAATTTAGTATAAAAGTAAAGTATCTGGTATACAACTCAAGTATATAATTTTGTATAGCCTACAAATCGAGAGTATTATAAGTTCGAGATTCGGCGATTTTCAAGATCTTCTGCTCCAAACATTATTTTGCTAATAAAATATAAAAATAAATCTAAAATAAATCTCTAAACAATGACTTATAATTTGGTTCAATTTCCCAACTTTCTCTGTAGTTTATGTGTATACAATTTAACCTCTGTTTGTAGTTTATGTACAGTTGTTTCTTTTCTGTACAAATTAACCTTTGTGTTTTATATACAGTTGTTTGTTTTGTGCACAAATTAACCTTTATTTGTAGTTTATGTACAGTTGTTTGCTTTGTGTACAAATTAACCTTTATTTGTATTTTATGTACAGTTGTTTGTTTTGTGCACAAATTAACCTTTATTTGTACTTTATGTAGTTGTTTGTTTTGTGTACAAATTAACTGTTCTTTGTAGTTTATGTTTGCTTTGTGTTTTTCTTTCTTTATAGATTATGTACAGGTGTTTGCTTTGTGTACAAATGTACCTTTCTTATTGGTTAAAACTAATGGAATTGCAGTCCAGGCTACTAATGCTTCTTCATCATAGAGAGAGGCTTCTTGAGAGGTTGGCTCTAGAAACAGGTCGTCCGACATCTGGTTCCGAAGCCTCTTTCTGAGGTAGAAGCGCACTATAAGAATCATATCACCCTGGAATGCGACATCCTGAAATGTTGCCTCTTGCTGCCCAAATACATGGTAGCCATATTTAAAGTTTGATCGCACAGCAGTAGTGCTACAAGTAACAGGACTTGTAGATGACTGTACAATCTGCAACAAACAAAACATTTAATTCAGAACTTAATATAAAAAAAGTAGAATTTCAAAATAATTCAGAATAAGGAAAACATTTAAATCCACCATAGTACTAAATCTGAATGACAAAAAGCCAGCACACTAAAGCATGTATTTTATACAAGGCAGAGCCAAATGGGAGTCAACAGGGTAATAATTGTGAAAACAAAAGAAGATATTTGTTTAAAATGACACAAAAGATAACATATATTTTATCTGATTCAATACTTAGTTTGCAAAATATTGTCTGAATTTATAAAATATGTTAGACACAAAATAAAGTCCTGGTAATAAAACAATATAATATTTAAACAAAGACAACACTGTATTTGTGCAAATTTATTTTTAATCATATAATTTATGTCCATGGAATGAGAAACTAAACGTAAAAAATTATAGCAATAACCTTGTAAATGTTAATTAAATCTAAAAGTTTTATCCAAGTTATTGATGCAGTAATAACCAAATTACTTCTCTCACCTTCCCATTTGATTTATAATAAGCAGTTAGTCTAACTTTCCCCTCCCCAGCCTCGGCATGTTTGACGCGATCAACTTGGAACCCCATCGCTGGCTCCAATGAGAGGCTCGATGTCCTTATATGAGGCAATATCTCTTGGCGGCTGCTGTAACATTCACATATAATACATTTGTTAATGATCACATATAATACATTTGTTAATGATTACATACACAGTGTTAACAAAAATTGAAACGCACAATGCACAATTCAGTTTTAGTATGGTATCTCTTAAATGTTTACAGCAAAGATAAACATGAATTCAAGAATTCTATAACTCGTGACAAAAAATAGTGCTTAATAATAAGTTATTTATTTGTGTATAAAACTATGTCCAACATTCTTAAAAACTAAAGTATAATTAAAGATACTCTCCACATATGGTTTATTTGGTAAAAAGTCTGTTATAAACTTTAAGATATGAGATGACATTATTTATACATAAATTGAATAACAATAGCTGGATGGCCAAACCTGTAGTAGTTCTGGCAGAGGTTGCTTAATTATTGAATTCTCTATTTTATTTATGCATGGTAAAGCCTATCAGTAATATGAAGAATATGTTTTTGCCTAACTTTAAACTACCTACATACCGTATTCAATATGCATGCTAGAGAAGCTGTATTCAAAACTTAATTAGAAAACATGCACCGTTCTTTTTTTTTTAAAGTTATGAGACATCTGATATTTTGATTTCCAGTTATTCATGGTGATGCATTGATGTTTTTATTGTTGCAATTTTGAGGCAAAGATCAAATCAGAATTGAGAGTACAACAACTGTTTCATTTAACTATATTGGTGCATTGATCAGATGAAAAATGGTCATCAGTTTTTGTGCCAGATAAACAATGTACACATGTATGCTCAATTACAGAACCAAATTATTAAAATATTCCAACAAACTGAAAACATTTTCATGATGATATATTCATGAAAGACAATATATAATTACTGGTATACAGATACATAAAGAAAGAAAGAAAATAAATATTTGAAAAAGGATATTTTTTCTTTCTTTCAACATAACAGCAGGCACACAAAACACATTTAATCAAATATAATGATTCATTTTATTTATTATATCACATTGCTTTCAGGTGATACATAAACAGAATATATAATGTGAATATACAAAGTGAACAAATGTGCTTTGCAGTTGTGCTAATGTGTATTTAAAGCATTTATGGCAGGTGGTATGTGAACTGTGGTTGAGCTAATGTGTATTTAAATCATTTACAGTAAGTGGTATGTGACCTGTGGTTGTGATAATATGTATTTCAAGCATTTACAGCAAGTGATACTTGATATGTGGTTGTGCTAAAGTGTATTTAAAGCATTTATAGCAAGTGGTATGTGAAAAAGAGGTCCAACTGATCAAGTTCAGAAATCAATAATTTCATTACAGGAATCTATTTTTACACACTGTTAAATCATGAAGAATACTTGGCAAAGTGCAAGCACATTTGTGGGTTCCATCTCCAAAATGAACAGATAAATGTTATAAATAATAATGTGCATCTTCTCCGACGAACTTGATGACCCACAATTGCATATATGTGATACCACAGATATGAATTCTGTGTGCTAACTCAGAAAAAACAAATTGTAGTAAATTGCAAGCTTTAATATTATTATTTCAAAATATTCAGACAGGAAAAGAAAACATTTTCTAATGGTTAGACTAGGTGGGCAGTGAATATTAGAAAGTTAAAATTAAAATACAACCTAATGAAATTATATAGGTTTTCTGACGATAATCTTAAAAACAAAGAAAATCAAATACAAATATCAGTGTTGATATATGCAATGTTCAAACTTCTAGTAGAAATTCATGTATATGGAATAAAATAGAACAACAAAAGATATACTGATAAAAGTAAAGTTATGGTTATATTTATTCATTAGCATTTTATTTCTGAAATAAGATGTTAGAGAATGGTGCTGCTAAGATGTCTTATATTGTTTTCTAATTCATTCTAAAATTATTTGTTATATTTCACACTATACACTAAAGTTATTAACTGAATACAAATATTAAAATCATAATTACATAACACTGAAAGCTAGAAGTAATTGTGTTATTACACTGCCTATGAGATCATATACAAGTACTATATTATAATCATGTGTAAGAAGTAATTTTAAGTCATGTTTAAAATGCCAACAACCTAAAGTAGCAACAACATATTACATACTTGAAATTAAGACTATGAAACAAGTGATTAAACGACATTAAATAATAGTAAATATTGATATTAAGTTATAAATGTGTCCATAACTACAGATGACAAGAAAGTATTAATAATAACTGTTAAAAAAGTATTAATTTCATTGTGTGCAGCCATTTTATGTTTCGGTGGAAGTCTCCATCATTTCGGGACTTTCTTTTGTTCCTTAAAAACTCTGCATTAAGCCACGTCATCACTACTGACCGAGACCCATTTTATGTTACATGTACTAAATTATTTGAATATCTGTCTTGATTTTATATATACAGGTAGTAGTATATTATGACCTTTTCTTACACATGATTAAAGTACTATTTTCTATGAGAATGTATTGTTTTAGAAATACTGATTCCTACCTTCTCTGTGGAGGGTAATCTGGGGTGTCTGGGGGTGAAACAGAGGGTGGTGGTGGAGGAGGAGGAATTTGGGCAGGGGATACAGGGTGCTGATGCAGAACTATTCCTCCCTGGAATTAAACAAAGGTACACAGACTTTAGAATTTAAAATGAAGAAACTTAATGGGATTTTCACAACTGATTTTAAGTTTATGTTAATACTACAAAATTTTATTTTAAAAGTCTTCATTTAATGTTTAAATTTTAGTTCAATCATTAGAGAACTGATACATTTGGACACAGTGATACATCAGAAAAAAGCAGAAGTAATTTGGAAGCCATATAAGTCACTAATTAGTTACTGTATAATGCTAGCCTTTATAATGAGAAACCTCTTCAACATTTAGTGATCTAGATTAATTACTGTTTCTGTGATTAGCCTAAAAGCATTATTCTATGAATATTATGCAGTACACTAGCACGCTACAGCAAGGTGGAAACATGTACACACCTGTGGCGCCAAGTTGTACAGATCTCGATTAGTGGCAGCAATGGTGGCCTGTGACTGTGCTGGGGCGTCTCGCATGTGGACAATCCGGTAGTACAGTTCGCTATCAGCATACTGAAAAGAAAGAGGAAAAAGGACTTCCTAGTCATACACAGTCCATACTGGATTTTACTGTTTAGACATTTATTTTCTTGTAAATAATATTATTTGCAGGGCACAATATTTTATGCAAACCATCGTTTATTTCAGGTGTCAGTTATCTAACTTTAAATTCATGTGTATTGTCATTCGATTACTTAGTGAACAATTCTATTGTAAAATCAAGAGTTACAACTTCAGGATCATCAGGACTTTATTTGGAATATATGTTACCTAGGTAAAACTCATGTGAACCAGTATATTGGGATTTTCCCCATTTTTACAAGATAAAAAACCTCAAAAGCTTAATTTGTATTACCAATTTTTTCGTAAAAATTATAATTGTTGCAAAAATAACATTTACAAACATTCAGCATCAAATGTTTACATGCTCAACAAAATTAAATAATTTTATTCTCTAATACATTTGTGTACCTAATCATAAAGATTATCTTACTGGCCTACTGTTCCAGTCTGAAACTAATTTATTCCTTAAAACCTGGATTTAAAACATCATCTTACCTGTGCAACTGTATTGAGTTCAGCGAAAGAAATGAACGGCTTGATGGGCACATTGCGGAAAGGTATCTTGTATCTGCCTGCAATGAGCCTGTCGCCCTGGTCGAAGAGCGGAATCTTGGTCCAGGCCCGCGTGATCAGTCGCTGGGTGTCGTGCTCAGAGGCTGGGCCGCCCTGGACCTGCAGCTCCACCACAATACCCAGATCAGGCTGTGCGGGGCATCTAGAGTGGGATCAAATAGAACATTAACATTTAAAAACAAGTACAGACAAATGTTGTTATCTCAACTTCACCACAATACCCAGATCGGACTGCGTGGGACATCTGAAGTTGGATCAAATAGAACTTTTACATTTAAAAACAATAATGTGTGTTTATCAACCATCAGTTATTGAATGTCAAACATTTGGTAATTTTGACATATAGTATTAGAAAGGAAACCTGCTACATTTTCTTTTTTAATAGCAAGAGATCTTTTATATGCACTATCACTTGAAACCAAATACGGTCTAATGTTATTATCTATTTTGTGTTACCTCACACAAAACATTATATTGTGAGGATAAAGAAATTATCTGATAACATGTTAACTCAAACTATATATTTATCTAGCAGAACAGATATCATAAGATGGTTGGCTTGGTCCTTTCTGCAATGAGATAACAAAGTTTGACTAAAGTCTGTAGTTACATGTATATACAATGTACTATGATATTAAAAATAAAACCATTGTTGAAGTTATCAATCATTAAATCATCACACAATTTAATAGTCTGAATTACAGTCAAATCAGCTTTATTACTTTCACAATCTGGCCATGTGCTTATAAAACTTTTAATAATAAAGTGATAATATTAAATATTAAAAGTGGTAGTTACGCTGGCACTGGTTGTCGAGCTCCAATGACCGCATTGCCGATGCTGTGGTAGACGTTCTGTCGCGTGGACGGCTCCGTGTACACCATTGGCAAATACGTAGGCTCACCCATCTTTGCCGAGCTGCTGTGAAGTCCAATGATGAGGCGAATGGCTGTGATTCTCGGATCCAAGTTGAGGACAAAGTCATAGAAGATCACAAATCCCGTACTGATAAAAACAATGAAACACACAAACATGCAGGCACTGGTCTTCATTCAACAAGAAATCACGGTGAAATTGTCTTATGCAGTCAGTATAACACATTACAAACATTTTTCAGTACAAGTTTATCATTTGTATTGAAAAGATACAATTTTGTATATCTCAGTAATTGTAAAGCAATGGTTTGCCAATCTCTACAACATAACCTGCCAATCTTTAAACAATTATTGGCCCGAAAAAGTCCTAAAGCAGAATAATTAACTACATTCTGGGAGATCCCAATAGCTTCAATTGTAAATTTGTTAAGCCTCTGGAGATTTGTTTCTCTCAAAACTAATAGTGTGTAAATGAGTAAAACTGCATCCATTACTCCAAAAATCTGCTGTAAATAACCCTAGCTGTAAATGACAGACCATCAGCAGAGACGATGTCCCAAAAGATTTGGATTTACAGATTTTTAGAATAGATTCATTTCCCCAAATTACAAAATAACAGTTTTTAAGTACTTTGACAACATCCCAAAGAAGACCTTTGAAACATTTTGTATTTTATAAACATTTATGGAGAGGCCTTAATATAGACGTACACCTGTTGGCTGATCCCAAAACCCTAAATGTGGCGGCAATAAAATATTGTTTAAACCAAGCAGATACATGTATGTTTTGCTTGTCACCAACTGTGATTTGCTAGTCCATCATACAATACTTTTGCTTTGCAGTATTGTATGTGTTAGTTTTAAAAATGACTCAGTCCAGGAATAACTGGATTTATTTGAGGTGCGGTAAATGATGATCTTAAAAGGATCACCCTCAGTAAGGTAATAACAAAAAAATAACAAAAAACCCACACATGTAATCTATAAAGCTTTATTGAAAAGTGAAGGCAAAACACAATGTGAAATAGTAATTACATACATTTAGCTAAAATAAATTGAACTAAAAAGTGTCAATATATATCCGATAGAGTGATGTACAATCAACTTTGTTAAATTTATTGCAAGCTACATACATATTACAATGGCTAACAGAAATTACAAACTGTGTCAATAGGATTCCAAATTTTGGAAAACATTCCATAGCTACACAAATTTAAGCTAAAATATTAAATATATTTATTGTCCTTGTAAAAATAATATATATTGTGAATTTTAGAATATTACTGTTAAAAACAGATTTATGATAATATCTACAACAAAGGTATGCCAAATGAATTTATAAGTAGTCTTAAATATTATTAAAATATTACAAATACAACTAAACAATATTAACATATATTTAAACCAAAATGACATTTATGCCCATTAAAAATATACATTATAAACCCTGGACTGAGTGCATCCTTGCATGAATATTGTCTTCCTAAATCCAAACATATAAGTAATGAGAGACAGCATAAAATGTCTCCCTCTCTCAGCCCACATATATACACGTAGGTATACTTAGAGGAAAATGCTTATTATAATGATGTTTAAAATATAAATGGAATTTGTTTAAGATTTGTAAAATACAGGTAAAATCATTTGTTGTGTATTTTTCAAATACATTTTTGAAAACCATACAGCAAAGGCATGGCAGAGCAGGGCAGGGGGGAGGGACTCTGAATAAAGATATTGTTGGTAGTAAATTGGTTGGAAAAGATGAATTTTACTTGTAGAATGCAGGAAATTGCATTTCAGGATATCTGGTTTTCTAAATTTTATGGAGTAGCCCTAGAAACTTTGCTTTGTGTCCAAAATCTCAGTCAGCCCCTCCCTCCCAATGTCTGCTTGCTTCCACTGTGCCTGCAGAAGCTTTTTAATGGTACTATTTTGTTGAAAAAGAAACTGTTAAAGCTACAACCAATTTTCAAGATTATAGTTCATTTGACACTGAATTTGATGAAAAATTTGAAGAAAATGCACACACCAAAGAACTTAATCAAGAATTTACAATGAAAAGCACATTGTTTATGTTAAAATCAATCAAAGATAACAACATGTAGAATACATTGTAAAACAGTGTTTCTTACAAAAGAACATAGTGGATATCAAATAATGTATCTATAAACAACAGTATTCAGTGTTACTAAATATAACTAATATATACATAGAAGCAAATATTTTAAGATATAAAAAATTTCATAATGAAATTAATTCAGTAAATAAAGTATCAAAATGGGCCAAATGTGTTCACAATTATATAGGATTCAAAATTAAATTAATAATCCTATTGCTGTTATTGTTCTGTAGACACTAATGCCAGATGGTTCAATGATTTCCTTCAGTTTGTTTTAATAATCAACTGGCTTACACATTAAAGTCACTTAGGAAAACATGTCATATTAAAATACTTAACTTATGATCTTTATTGTGATTTAATTTTTATATTATTAGATGTATATGTAATATACTGAAAAGGTATAAATTTGTAGATATATTTATATTTATGATTCACACTTTTTTTATATGAAGTGTAAATTCCATACAGTGTAAACACTGAAACATTTCTTTTTGTTAGCTCACAATATATTAATAAAATAAAATAATGAACATGAATTGAAAAACTTTAAACATAAATTGCATGGTCACAGTTGTATATTTCTATATAATATAGAATTTTGTTTTAAAAATCCAAAACAAAAATAAATTTACAGGTTTAAGAAAGGATATGTTTTAGACATAAAAATCTATGCCAAATGTGACCTCCAAAATATGCATAAATTAATTCATGTCCTGTAAATTGGTTGGCCAGTCAAGTCGCCTGTATGTGCCTGGATCAATGTTGGTGTATGACCTTATGGGCTGCAGTGGTGGCAGCATTGAACTGAAAATATAAATTTAGTTTTTGATACAATGTTCCTTTAATAACATTTAATTTAAAAAAAATTTAAATAGAGAAAAACTATTTATCTAAACAAATAATAAAAGCAATAATGCTCTAAGATTAATAAATAATTGCTAGAATAACAATAATGCAAAGCACAGGCATAACCCTGTCCTTATAAGCTTTTAGTCTTGACTGGTCATGTCTTGCAGGTGTGTGATTACATTCAGAATTTTCAGCGGGCAGCATAGCCCAGTGGTACAGTGCCCGTCTGATGCGCGGTCGGTCTAGGATCGATCCCCGTCAGCTAACCACTGGGTTTTTTCTCGACATAACCATATGTCCGACGCCAATATAACCATAATTGTAATGTGTTGAGTGCGTCGTTAAAAAAAAACAATTAAAAAAACAAAAAACATTCACCATTTCACTTTGTTTATACTTATTTTTGTGTTTATATCCAATTAAGGTTCCAGCATCCACACACCTCAACCGACTGTTTGTCCATGACAGGTGGTTAGTGGTTAGTTGTTTGGTTAATTGCTAGTGGTTAGTGAGAAAGGAGTTGGTATAGTAGTCTTACTCGCTCTGGTTGAGAACCAGTACTGGGATGCGAACCAAGTACCTTTCAGCCTGGTGGCTAACCACACAACCACCAAGACTGTTTGAGATTTGAGTCGAGACTAAAGGTTTATAAGCATAGGCTCTGGTATATCTGTATGCTACTAGCTGATACTCCAATGCACAGCACACTCAGTTAAGAATCGTAGACCAATCATGGCCTCGGTGCGTTAGTAAATCTATGTTGCTGTATTCTTTGAGCGGTTGAAGAGGGGGCAGATGAGAGCTGAAATTTAAAAATATGATATAATATACACTTCTGGCAAAAAAGGAACATACTTTGAAGTTTGATTTTGGCAAAAACTGTAACTTAGTGTAAGATATATTTTTGCAATGGAATACACAATGAAAAAGGAATATCAACAGACATTTATAAGAATAACAAAAATGTCAGTTTATATGCTGTTCCATTATACACATTTAATAACAATGTGTTTTTTCTTGGGTTATATCCACATTTTGTTAATAAATAAAATTGTCCAAAATGTATAAATGACGTACTGGTATCTGGCTTCACAACAAATTGTATATATATGCATGTACCAGTAGTGTAGACAATATGTAGATCTACAAGTAGTAAGTCAGATAGCAGCTGTATGTCATGTCTGTGTATAATTTATCCATATATTTTATTCTTAGTTTTGAAACAGTCCATTTTATAGCATGTAGTTACAACTCAAATATATTAGTACCTATATGTTTTCTTTTTAATTGTGTCCTAATTAGTGTTAATTATGACAAACTACATGTATTAACCATACTTCAAAATGATACAAGCACTAACCGGACATATGTTAGTATATGTAGTTGGTTTTAACTTTGAATTAAACAGTGTTAATTTGGACATACTTGTACTATAATTATTTTCATTAAAATGCTAAAAACTTTATTATTATTATTATATACTAAAATATTTGACAGCCCTTTGATTAAATTTTACATATCTATGCAGATACACAAATGAACTACTATGAGAAATGTATTATCAAAAAGACATTAAAAACTACAATTATCTAAAACTTAAGCTTATAATCTGTCTCATAATTTACACATTTGTTTAAAATTATTTGTATATTCTCTCTCTGTCTCTCTGTCTGTCTCTCTCTCTGTCTCTCTGTACTTCTCTCTCATATTTGTAAAATAAGAACTGCTTTTTATTGTTCAATTATCCGGATATTTTCTAATTATTGTAGTTCATTACTGAAATGATTTCTGCATTAATACTTTTTCACATTTATAGCATGTTAATTAAGTCATGAACTCAAATGGTATATACTAGTATTCTTATTACTGGATGAATATTAGTAAAATCAAAGACTTCACTACACAACTAAACATTCCATTTTAAAATCAAACATTTTGTTATTAAAAATAAACTGTATCTATAAAGCATTAAACATGGCTGAAAAAACTAGACAACTGTCAAATATAGAACAGACAACATGCATTCTGTTATTGTTAATATATAAACATTTTGGTAAGATAATTAAAGTATTTGTATATTGTAGTTAGCATTTATTTATTGTTAAAACAGTCTAAATACAAGTATTTGAAAACCACAGATATAGATCATATCAAATATGTTTTAAATTCACCAACACCATGCAGCAAACAATATTGAATTTAGCCTTTTGATTTCATTGTCAAATCTTTTATAATTGTTTTATTATTATTATATCTTATTTGTATACCATATATTATTTATCTTGCAAGCAACATTTGTATTTAAATTTCAAATAGATTATTACATAATACATCGATATAAAATTTGTGGAATAAAATCCAAACTCAGACTGAAATGTTTTGGTCAATGTAAGAAGTTTAATATACCTTGACTGTAATCAAACAATATCAGAGGAAAACACTTTTGCATCTTCTGCAACTATAAATAAAGGAATATGTAAGCACACATTTAAGTTTAACATGATTGCAATTTTCACGTGTTAGATGGGCTTAGATCTTGCTATTCTATGGCATTAATGAAACCATGCATTTTTTAATTTTTTTAATTTTGTTTTTTTCTAAACAATAATGATTATTATTTTAAATAGGTATTAATTCAATGCCAACAAAACAGAATTATGACAAAATTAAATACTGGCTGCACATAGAAATTAGTCTATCTAAATTGCCAGTAAAATACCAATGGCGATGTTGAAGCAATGCCATTAACTACATGTACTTCTTTAATACCCGTGGTAAGTACGACTTCCATCAGGAGCATGAAAGTGAAAACTGAAAGTGAAATGTCATTGTACAAAAATGAAATGGACTGCCAATGATAAAAACATATTTAAAAATAGCTGAATTTTGAGGTAGGCAATAAATCAGGAAAGAATAACATTATAAAAGAGTTAACATATGTTTTGATTGATCACTTTTATATATAAATTATAATGGTTTAATATTATGGTAATCAATAGCATGTGTGTATAATTATGACTATTGTTATCAACATTCACACCAACTAAATTTCGAGTAATAAATTTCACAAATTTAATTTTTGTTATACTGACATGTATGAAATATTTAATTTGTACTGAAACGTGTGGTATCTTAATTTATATTTTTAAATCTAAATCAACAATATGTATTGTCATAACAAAATCCAAAATTAAGACAACTTTACTATAACAACTTGAGTCAGTAAAATTTAAAGCAAAAACCTTAAATTGGAATAATACTGATGCAGCATTTATTACAAGTAACACACCATAATAATTACAAATGACACCATGATAATTTTCCATTTGGCGTTACAAAACATTTATCGCTCAGTAGTTTTTTGTACATTTCAGCAAAATGTATTTATTATTCTTATACAATGTATATATTATGCAGTAATCTACTGTACCAGCTTATTACTAATCAAACATTAGAAAATAATAACTACACATTAATTGAGCAGTCATACTTTAAAATCTGTCAAATAACTTTAAATTCAACACAAATATGTTTTTTCAGTCAAATAATCTTAACAACTTTTCTATTTCATAATCCAGTAACATTTTCCAAGGATGTTTATATAATTCAGCTAACTCAAAAAGATTATAAAACAATGGTTGAAATGAACATGTCTATCATGTGAATTAAATGGTCTTATTAATAATTTACCCTCACAACAGAAATATAATTAATGCATAAGTATGTTTTTTTAAATACATGTACATATATACAATATGTATAACTAGCATAATACACAGACGAAAATGTTTTGCTTATGGCACTTGTAAGTCTGATATTTGTATCGAAATATGTGATTTTGTTGTTGTTTAAACTACTTGTTGAATGAATACTGGTTCAGTATTAACAGTACATTACTAAAGATTATTAATAACAAAACATAAAAATATCAGTAAGCTACGTACATCATAACATTATTTAATATACATGTAATAAATAATTTTATAAGTTGTTAAGTAATAAATGACAGTATGTTTGATAATTTCTGTATTATAATGGTTGATAACAGAACTACTACATGCCAGCTCTACAAAGCAGGGCTAGAAAGAGTGGAAGCAGTCTATACTAGGTGAAATACAATAGGTTATAGAATGTGTTATGTTTTACTGATATATTCACTAACTGTGTTTCTCAAATACCAGGCATCCGAGAATTGAAAATTGGGGTCAACCATTTTTGAGTTTCATTTTTTAATAACCTGTCATGACCATGTAAAGGATGTCCTAAATTTAATGCATAAATGTAAAATAAGTTTGGCAAAACTAAGAGTTGTAAATGAAACTATTGGTCTTACAATATTCACTGGTTTGAATATATCTGTTCACATAACGCTGAGCTCTACACTAGGTAAAATACATTATAAAATGTTATTTCATAAACAGATTCATTAACTGTCAAGTTTTCTAAAATACATTTGTACCTGGAATGTATACATGTACTTCCATTAACATTTCTGGTTTAATTTTGCAATATTATTACATGCTATATATACCATGTTCTTAATTTGTATATCATTATTATAGACCATATGTTGTATGTCATTATTTGTTTATAGTATTAAATATACCACATTATTAACTCCATGTAAAACTGTTGGTTGATACAAACTACTTTATAAACAAGTCATGATTGACCATGGGCCAGGAGCAGACAAGTTCATCAAGACATCTGGAGTTAATTATTATGACCATTGGCTATGGCTTGACCATTATAAACCATCAATCAGGGTAGAATGGACATTGACAAAATAGTGGTTGATTCTTTGAATCTCTATCTAGTGCCTCATCTATTGGTGTACTGCCAATATCAAAATCTTTCACTGGGCAATACAGCCTTCTTACACTACCAGAAAGAGGACTGCCACTCCATGACCAATTTATTAATAGAAACTAGCACAGAACAGAGTTCACTAGAATACATACAGATGTGATTACATGCACTCATGAATCACTGTCAAAATAGTGATGATATCAGGTGTTCGTAAAAAGTGAGTATATCCTGCTGATATACCCAACATGTTTATTGCAATAACAGCCACAAAGTCCGTCAAGTATACCATGTTTCCAAATTAAACCATCAAGACCATGGATGTACAGACATAAGGAATGTGGAGGTGGATGGTAATAAGTTGAAAGAGAGAATGCCATCAGAAAGGGAATACAAAATGGATTTCAAAACTCAAATGGGGTTAGAAAACAAAAAATCATAATTATACTGATTTCAAAATTAAACCATTTATGAGGATATAACATTTAAAAACAATTTGGCAGGTGGCTTATACTGTACATTTTAAATTACAATTATGCTTTTTAATGGAACTGGCCTTTTTAAAAATTAAGTTTCATATAAAAAGTGTGATGCTAATTTTAATAATTCATATTTTAATACAATCACAATTAAATTAAGAAAATATACATATATGCTAAATGTCATAAGTTAAGCACCACATTTGCTTCAAATTACACACACAAGTTTTGAAACACCCTTTCTAAACTGAAAGTGATTTACAACAACTAATTTTTTTAATTCTTTTTATCATCACAGAAAATTGAAAATTGTTCAAAATGAGTGTATGGATACTTCTGTTTTTCATCCTCTATATTATAAAAAGAAAAAATAATAATATATTTTCAATCATTGGAAAAAAATAAAATCAGAATATTTTGGCTAGTTTAACCATCATATCTCAGAGGTTTACTGAACTTATGACTGTAACAACATACATGTATATATACAAATAAAAACAGGGATCTATCCAGGATTGTTCGCCAATGTTTCATGTCTCTGATGGAATTAGAAAAAATTACTGCGAGTTAATCATACTTGGGATAATGTTTCATTACAATGCAGTACACCACTGTTAAATTAATTTATTACCACAGACATGACTGTGTGTGTGTGTGTGTGTGTGTGTGTGTGTGTGTGTGTGTGCATATATAC
>JAECMU010172434.1:0-12688 GCA_016106625.1 Dracogyra subfuscus
TTTGTACTGAATATGTCACCTTCTTTAAATAAAGACTATTATTATTATTATTATTATTATTATGCAACCGTAATATCTCATACCAGCAGCAAGGCAACACACATAGTAATTTGAACTGCAAACACTGTATCTTCATCTACAGATGAGACTGGATCACCATGAGGAGATTCGTCATAAGGTTCACATAAGCAGACCAACAGATGGAATGGCAGTCGCTGATGACTGAGACCATGAAAAGTTGCATCAGAATCCGCCAGAAACCTGGAAGCTAACATCAGCAGAAGATCAGTGACGACAGTCCGTGGGACTACTCAGACTGGTCATGAGAAGAGTATGAAGAATGCTAACCCGGTGAAACCGCGGAAGTGCCTTCCACAGTAGCCACAGGTGACGTAAACAGCAAAGTAAAGCCACAGGATGGACAGCATCCGGAAACATCAAGACAGGCCAAGTCTAGATATATAAAGGGCCGGTAACAGGTGTCGCTGGAACCATCACTGGACCTGCCTTAAAATTGCAGGAACGCTAAAAAACAGTCTTCCGGGTCCGCTTGGATACTTCGGTACACTTAGAAGACTCGGTTCATTATGATGACTCAGTCCATGTAGATATGCAATCCGTCTGGAAATCTCAACCATTCTTAACGCTTCTTACTTGAAACAATCGTCAAAGGCCGATCACTGGAACCCATAACGGATGGCGGCTGCTAAGAGGAAGATGCTAGACATTCCATCGGTACCGCAGAAGCAGATAGAAACCGAATCGGAAAGCACTGACATTGGAATCGCCTCTGACAGTGTAGCACACTGAACACATCTCAACTCTGTCTGGCACAGAACACGACATCTAGGACACACTTCTTGCATCGAGACATTCCCCTAATAACAACAGTGTCAAAACAATTTATCAAGCTTGTGTAACAAGAACGCTTAACCATCCTATGTGGCTTAGGGTAAATAGAAAAACAACAACAATGAAAATAAGTTATTAAAAAATAATACAAACATGTACTGAATGATAATAAGCTTATACATGAATTTATTTTAGCAACAGACACATGTTAAAACGTTGACAATCCTGACTAGTTAGGCCTTTGCATCTATAGATAAATTTATCATTAGTCGTACGCGAAAAACTCTAAACATCTGGATCATGAACACCTTCATTTTCCACCTTGTAAAATTCATTATTATGCAAAATATGCCGTAACAGCTGACTTGGGATAGGAATTGTTACATTTTTAAAGAATACACTGAACTAGACAATGTTTATATACGATGTGATTATATATACGAAGGCAGTATATATACACTCCACTAATGAGGGCTGGCTATATTCACAGGCGGTAAATAAGTATTTGATTGATCCATATTACCGAACCATCTGGAACAGGAGGAATACATACAAAGTACTGTATGAATAGAGTGTTTTCTGAACAGGGGAAGGGGGGAGGGTACATGGATTTAGCAGACCCTTTTGTGTACGTTTTTTTATAGACATATGAATACAGTACTATCAAAATAAATCATAATTAAAAAAACATTAATATGAATAATAATACACAATTATTATTATTATTATTATTATTATTATTATTATTAGCCTACTATACCTTTTTGGGGTGGAGGGGCGGTGTTTTATCTGGGAGAGTTTTGGCTATAAAAATGCAAGATTAACGTACGTGCACACACGCACAAATGACAGGATGAACTTGTCCTTGCATGTAGAACTGGATTCAACTGGGTCAAGTAATAATTCAATCTAATTAAAATTAGCTCCAGTATTACATGTGGATCTAACAGCAGCCTTTCATTCGACTAAACAAAACATGCGACAGTGCACTGGTGTTTTTTTACGCTATACATTAAACTGAATAATCACTTTGCGAAACAGTCAAAATAATTTAATAATAATATTTTAATAATAATAATAATAATATTATTATTATTATTAATAATAATATTTTTAATTATTATTATTATTATTATTAATAATATTATTAATAAGAATAAAGGGTGAATTCATGTTCTGAATGTTTATTATTTTATTTCAGGGTATTTGCAATTATTTTCATTATGAAATTAATAATATAGTTTTTATTATTTGCCATGTATACAGCTGGCCACCGTTTGCCAAGTCAGTCGTTTATATAAAATTATACACGGCAGTCGTTTATATAAAATTCAAAAATACATTATACGGTTGTCATATATATATTCCCATCACCACGAGTCTATTTTGCCATCATTTTTTTACTTATAAACATGAAGAGTTCTAACTTTAAAAAATTAAGCGTGTTATGGAATTTCCTCGATCACAGTTCAATTAAAATGTTTTGGATCATACAGTAACTAGGTTTGATATTCCAAATGAATATCCCTGCGCATGCTGTAACCTCATCATGGTGCAGGGGTGTAACATTCTCTTTGAGAATGGCCAATACAGCACAAATTGAAATGTTTAGTAAAATTCAGTGTCCGTAAAATGCTATGATATTTGTATTTGATTTTTTTTTGCACAGTCCTTTACACTGTGTTTTGTCTCAATCTTGAATTTTTATATTTATGTGATTTAATGTTTACCCCATTACCATAGTTTGACATCCAATAGCCGATGTATTTTTCATGCTGGGGTGTCGTTAAACATTCATTCATTCATTCATTCCAAATGAATATGATTTCCATTTATAATCCATATTTAGAGAAATAAGGCCCACTAAATCCGTGATTGTGTGCCTTTAAAACAAGTGGTAAGAGCCAAACAAAGACAGTGACAAGCATAATAAGACAATGGAGGAAACAAATCCACCATAAGAAGACGAAAAAACCCAAAGTTTGACTCAAAACAGCAGAGCAAAAACATCATGACCGATGGGAAAAGAAGGAAGTTACAGTCACATGACTGGAACAGGAAAAAGTACACAGTAAAAGAATTTAGGCCATCCCATTGAATAAAATCCTGGAGTGACATGCTGCAATGGTATCTTCCGGACCGCTCCTTTCTCTTATCATTTTGTCTACTGTCTCTCGCAGAACCTGCCCATGAGAATGGAGTGGCAGTCTTCCCTAGGGGATGTAGTCAAGGGTGGTGTTGAAGACAATTGCAGCAGGTACTCATGTCATAAAACCTTGGTTACAAACACATCATTGCAGAGGTGTTCCCAGTTTCTCCAGTCAACTTCCTCCACTGGACATTTCGACTGGTGTTGGACACACCGGAAGCATAAGATGAAGATCGTTGTTCAATGGAAAGTCAAGGGACGGGCGAAGGTCAAAGGAGTTCAAGGTTGGCTGGCTGGCGTCAACAATGTGCAGGATTTTCTTGAGGAGTTGTGTTTCCTCGAAAGGGCTGTCTCTTGAAAAGTTTATTCTTCCACTTAAAATTTTCCGTTTGGAGAACTCGAGAGTGCAAATCAGCTGAAGAGCTTTAACCATGGCAGTGGATAGCTGCACCTTCTTGTTATCATTAACGATGTCAGGAAAATCATGTAACAATCCTACACAGTCATGTCGATCATTGACACTGGAAGGCTGTGGAGACCGTGAACAGTCATGATGGGACCCGGTGTAAGTCTGTGAACTACTTGAACGGTGACGTCAGTTGGAACAAGCCAAAGTCCATGGGGTCGACTATGTTCCCAGCTTCGGTGATCTATAGAGGTTCTTCTAGGCGATCTAGGTAACATTGACTTCAGAGTCAAAGCTGGTAATTCCCATTGACCGGCCTGGAAACCGTGTCACCCATAGAGGCTGTCGAGACAGTCGACACTGTAGCTTGAGCCATAGCTGGACTGGTGTTCACTTCACCATTGATGCAAAGATGTCTTGGCAGCAAAGTCTTCAAAACTTCAGCAACCGACTCAATGATTGAAGATTGTGGTGGAGCTGAAGTGGAAAAAGTCTCAACTTTCTTGGCCTAATGCGCAAGGACCTTGATTTATGCTGCAAATCTGTCGGTCCCAAAGATAAACACAGGAGACAGCAAGACTCTTAAGTCGCATCGTGATCTGCAGCTAGAACAAACATAGTGTGGGTCTCCACCCACCATGAATTTCTTGCATTTGTTATAAGACCTCACCAATGAGAAGAACTGGTATCTGACATTTTTCAATGAAATGTAAGGAAAAAGCAAACACATAAGTCTGTAAAATTCCGGTAAACAATATGTTACAATTAGTTGCAACAACATATTATGTTAAGTAATAGCAGCCTTTACCTTTATCTATACTTCTTTTCAATTAATATCTTGGTGATTCACTGCTCACGGTGACTTGCAACTGAAAGTAAACTTGGCAGTTTCAGAAAATAATAAGATGAGTTGTAATCAGCAAAAATGCATGTCATGCATGTAAAGTGAAACCTATCTAGCAGGGTTGAAAATTAGCAGTCGCCCGGTCGCCTGTTGCGATCTTTATTGGCTAAGGGTGACTATGAATTTTAGAAATGTAGTCAGTTGGGCAACCATCGATTTTAGTTTCTGGCGAGTATGGTACTAGTTAAAAAAGAAACACACTGATACTAAATCGGATATGACAAAAGACACCATTGTCTATGTTGGTGTGAACTACAGATCTGGCAGAAGACATAGAACATATTCTATTTTTTGATAGTGCCAACATAATGAATAAAAATAAAAAATCACAACGAAATGGGTTTAAAATAATATTTTATTGGGGCAAAAGTGCAGGGTAAATTAAAATTATTAACAAATTACAATCAAACTGCATAGGTTAACTTTTTTGTGATACAAGTTTCAAGGCAATTGATGGAACATCCAAGGTAATCTGAATGGCATAACCATAATACATGATCAGGGCCGTATCTCTACACAAAGCATAGTCGAATGAGCATTTGGCAAAACAGTGCATGATTCTGTGGATCCCTACCTAGGAGAACAGCCACTCCTAAGGAAATCATTTGCTGGGAATTTCGCCCTTCTTGCATCGCCACAAAGAGGACTGCCACTCCCAGACTTAGTTTACTAAAGCATGCGCAGTTCTATCTTTAATCTGTTTGTACTGCATTATCTTTTGCCCTGTATTAAAAATGAGATTTGATACGTTTAATTTAATGGTAAAATAAAGAAACATGTTTGTTTTTACTGGATTTCTAAAAAATGTTTTAAATATTTGAGTTGGTATGGGTCTTAATGACATGTTTTTATATGAAGTTATTATGAAGTTAAACATCAATTAATTGGTTTTCTTTAAAGCAAACAGTTATTATTCAACAAAAAAAAACTCGCTAGTTTTAATTTTAGCTGTGCAGTTAAATTTCAAGGGGCGGGACATAGCTCAGTGGTACAGCACTCACTCGATGCGTGGTCGTTCTAGGATCGATCCCAGTCCGTGGGCTCATTGAGCTATTTCTCATCACAGCCAGGGCACCATGACTGGTATATATCAAAGGCTGTGGTATGTGTTATCCTGTCTGTGGGATGGTGCATATAAAAGATCCCTTGCTGCTAATCGGAAAGAGTAGCCCATGAAGTGGCGACAGCAGGTTTCCTGTCTCAATATCTGTGTGGTCCTTAACCATATGTCTGATGCCAAATAACCGTAATTAAAATGTGTTGAGTGTGTTGTTAAATAAAACATTCTTTCTTTTTTTTAAATTCCAATGTAGTTTTGGGGGTCAACCTTGCACTTGCGTTCCTATAAAGGTTTTTTGTGGTTTTTATATCTTTGAAGGGTGCTGAACAAGAATCCAAGTGATAACATCTTATCAAGTTTGGGCAATTTGCATAATATGCAAATGAAGTCGGCCATTAATTACCGAAATTCAGTTTTTTAGCTATATCTATGGCTATATATGGAATAGGATGGAAATAATCGTGTCTAAACCTAGGTTTTCATGGTCAAGAAATATAATAATACCAGTTACAAGTGTCTGAGAATGCTTGGCTTGTTTGCAGCAGTGTCTTTAGTTTTGGCGCTGCTGTCATGTTCTTTCGTCCCATTTTCCGGGACCATACTTGTACCCTAGTGTCGGACATGTCTGCAGTATTCATGCACCCATAACACTTTGCGATACATTTGGTAGCTTCGTTTATAATAGCTGACATTGGAGCATCAAACTCACCCAAACATTTTGAGTGTTTGACTGGCCTGAAGCATCGTGATGGCAGTTGATTTTCCAACACCAAACAGTTGCGCAACAGTATCGCACCCAGAAAGGCAGTGCATCGCTGGAAGCTGTGGGGTTATTTTAGCATCCTGTTTAGCAGATGCTGCTATGTCAACCAAGGCTCTTTCAGAATGAGTAGATTCAACTGTTAGGCAGAAAGTGAGATCAAGTTTGTGGTAAAAATGTAGGGAGCAGTACGAAGACGTCTGTAAAGGATGTTGAAATCCGTGTTGTTGGAGCAGTGAGTGGTCTACATGCAGCGGATGCAAGATACCACATACACTGTAGGGACGCATTCATGACAGATCATGCTATATAGCAGCAGCTGTCCGAAGCAGCCTTGATCCAAGTCAAATATCTAAAGACTCTTCTTTCCAATCAACTGTATCCGAAATGAAAGCAGACATGACCAAAATATGGAACTCTGTAGATGTTTATAATATGTATCTTGAAAACGGTGGACAGAAGTTGTCCCATAGAGCCTTAGTTTCTCGTCTGTCAGACCATTTTGGGCCTGATTTACTCATTTTAAGTGGTTCGGGTGTTGCCAACCTTTTGGTATTTCAAAGTACAAACATTAGGCGTATCATAAAATATTGTTTGTCTTCCGGTTACCCGACCGACCCAAATTTGAACCTGCCGACCCTAAAACCTTTTTTGTATATCCAAAAATGTTTTTTAATATAACAGTGATTTCAACGAAAACATTCCAAAACTATCACAAGCACTAATTTGGTGTCATTTAAGCGATAACCCTACTGTGTTTTCCGTATATCGGTGGTTTTATTGTCGCAAATTTAGTTTTATTGGCAACACGTTAGTCACGAAATATTTTCTTCTAACAATTGATTGATGGAGTTACTTCCCTTCAAACTGAAGTCCTGTAACTTTGGTGAGATATTACAAAATATATATTTAATGATTTTCTTCAGTGACAAATAGGCCTTGTAGAAATTTAGTGACCTTCTGATAAACTAGGGGAGTGAATGTTTACCGATACTGATGGAGTTTACTGCCGAATCAAATGATTAAATATGTCAGTAAGATCTCAATGCGATTCGTTATTTTTTGTAAGTGGTCACTGGGAACTTCACGGGTTTCCTCTGAAAACAGTGTCAGGATGACCATCTGTTTGACGTTCAATAGCCGATGATATAAAAATCAATGTGTTCTAGTGGTGGCGTCAAATAAAACAAACTTTACTTTTCAACATTCATTTGAGCATCCCGAGCATTTGTAGTGCATTTCTGTTCATGGAATCAATTGATTGCTTCAAACCAAGTGCATGTGTACTTTAATACTGGATGCATACAGAATAAAACTACCATTGCAAATTATAAAATTGGTAAGTTTCTAAGGCCACCTATTTTTTATTAAATGGTTTACGGATCCGCCGAAGTTCACTAAAAAGTCCCGCTGGAAAAATAAAAATGCAAACCTACATTTTTTTTTTTAAATTTCCGCTGTTCTGACCAAAAAAAAAAAATTAATAATAATAATAATTTAAGGGTATTTTTCCCAAAATTATACTTGTCAAATAATGTTCTGTCTTTGTTAAATTATTTATTCAGAAGTATGTTGCGTTTTGATTTTGCCGTGTACTGTGCGGGTGCACAGGTGCATGGCCACCATCTTGTTGTTGCAGAAAGCGGCTATATGTCGAAATCAGAATTTCAAGTAGCAGAATTGAACAGTTTAACGTAGTATTTCTGTATTAACTTATTCAACATCATAAATACATATCAAAAGTATAAATCAATAAGCATCTATGTATATTTATATACCTGAATGCCAAAGCAGTAAAATTACGACTTGTGCAGACCAATTTCTGTTGAATCCGGGTTGTTTCTCCCTAAAACCATTTCTAACTCTGTGTTATTTTGCCCTTAGACCCATTCACGCAGGGTTGGTTCGTTCTAAATCTTATTCGTACGGAGTCATTTCGCCCCAAAAGTGAGTCGATTTACCCCGATTATATATTTATTAGTGTAATTGTTTTAAAAAAACATGAATATATGCACATTATTCATAAAACATTTTTTAAATGTTATAGTTGGACAGATAAATATAGAACCCTTCTTTTCTGTTTTTATTAAAAGAAATTGTTATAACTTATTTACTGGTTTCTATCCAATTAAGGTTCAACCAAGTCTGTCCTGGACCAGTACAGAAGTTAAGCCTGTCTTGGGCACACATCTCAGCTATCTGAGCTGTCTGTCCAGGACAGAGCCTCAAAATCAAAATGCCTTGCCTTTTATAAATTTATAAGTTGCCCATGGTTGCGACCACCAAGCAAAGGGCCGCAACTCTAAACGCGTTTTATCATTTTGCCAAAAACGCGACCTCGAATATCAACATGTTTATTATGACTTCAACCGACTTAATCGTTAAAAATCAATAGTTTTTGTAAAGTAGAATGATGAATAAAGTTGTTTATGTGACTCTAACACCTTAGTTGCAAATCAAAAGTGGTAAAATTATTTTCCTAAATATAGGTTATCATTTTGTAACCCTTTATCAGCCATAAACTCCATTTATATGTACATGTTATTATGTCCAATATTTTAAGGAACCGATTTATGTCACTAACATAAATTTAAACCACCGTAAGTAAAAAGAACTAATTTATTAAAGTAATTATGATTGACCGGGATTTTTATACCAAGGGACATAACTTTTGAAATTCTCGCTACTAATTTTAAGATCGTTTCTTTCATAACACACACATAATCTCAAACTTGCAAACATATTACTGTTATAAACAAGATTGATTGATGCAAAAATAAAATAAATAAAGTGTAAACAAGATTTAATGAGCATAAATAATGTTTAGTCTAGATTTTGCCTCATATTTGACTAAATACAGTTATGGGCCAAATGTTTTAAGTGTGATATTTGACTAAATACAGTTATGGGCCAAATGTTTTCAGTGTAAACCAAAAGTATAAATGTAACACATAAACATGAAATTTTGGTACAATTACAATGTAAAAATGAAATACAAGTATGTACTTAAGATATGTTTACATTAAATAAAGGTACTGCAATTTGTTCTCACATGATTATTTGTAGTTCACATTTATTTACTTATAATTAAGAAATTCCCATTACACTACACCACCCTAGTTCCTACGGACTTGATGTATTTTATTTTAATAAATGCAAAGACTACACAATGATATTGTCTATAGGACATATAAGTTGTAAAGTGATTGTCAGTATGTGACAGCATTATAATATTTTCCAACATTTCTGTGTTTCTGTGCCCTGCTGTGGACAGTTTTAGCAGACGGGTAACACATTTGCAAAATAATTAAAAATACACAGTTTAACCGAACACATTAAAATTTGGATGATTACTAGTTAAAATAACAAAGAAAAAGAGGGCTCATTTTAGTTTTTTGTTAAAGTCTTATATCTTGTTTTTTTGCAAATTTGCGAAATTGGCTCTGGAATATCCACTATCATGTTTATATCTATGATGAACAAGATTTATAATGAAATATTATTACATTTTGTATGTTTTTCTTCTAATTAGGTCCATTTGATTTAGTTTAAATTACAAAAGTCATAAAAAAAGTATGTTTAAAAAAATGCTTGGTGTATGCTACATGCAAGTTAAAAAACAATTTCGGCCTTTCGGCCTTAGTTATTTGCAGGTGACACATGATAAGGTTTTTACATGTCCGGCGCTATACTAACCTATTTCTCTACAGCCACTGGGCTGCAAAAGAGCGTCCATGTTCAATTTCTTTCTTTTCCTATTAATTTCTGGGTAAATTAAAATGTCGTGTACAAATTCTGAGAATCGAAAGTAAAACCAGGAACTTTCTGATAACAAAGGGAAATAACTGCGATTCTAATTTGTAGTAACATGACCCAAGGCTCTCTTTGGGCGAACTACTCGAGTATACTCTGTAAGAGCTAACACAATATCATAATGTCTGTTAAAATATTTTGTTAAATGAAAGGGATTTTTTTTTTTTTTTTTTTTTTTTTTTAAGTGTATAAAATTTTGCAATATTGTGAAATGTCAACAAAAATATTCTGATATACTATCGATGTCCCATTGATTAGGGAAACGCAAACTTGTATTGAACTGTCAAAGAGCTAACTTTACTTTTGTTCATTATTCTTATCATTAGCTTTATTATTGTTGGGTCACCAGACTGTATTTAATTACGTGTATACATTATTTTGTATTGTATTGTATTGTATTGTATTGTATTGTATTGTATTGTATTGTATTGTATTGTATTGCAATGTGAATACGAATGGAATTACGTACATTTACATCAAATTTTCAAGATTAAAATCAAATTAATTTACGTGAACAAAATAAGCCATTTTAGTAAACAAAAACGAGATCCTGAAAATGAATAATAAAACGTGATGTGGAACATTGACATACCAAGACAACTGCAGATAATGTTGCTGTCAATTCTAGAATATCCTGATGGCATCTCTGGAGCGCACATCGTTTCTCTACGACGAATGACGATTGATTCTAAATCTAAGAGCTTTATAACATGTCCGAACACTTGTTTTGTGGTGGGTTTTTTACTCCATGACTAGATTTGTAATTGGAATGGAATTGAAAATGGTTTCACGTGCACATTCAGAGCAAGCTGTTGTAGTGCATGCCTATGCTGGGTACAAATATTGGCCTGAGCTGGTTCCTCCATGCAGGACAGGAAAAGGTTGGGGTGGGTGGCATGTGTAAGGGATCACCAGCAGTCTAACTGTAGTTTGTAACAGGCAGAATTAGCAAAACGGAGCTAACGAAAAGGGTGCCGTTAGACTATAATAGGGAGTTGTTTTTGCGTGTGCTGAGACGAGCCTGGGGCGGATCCAGCTTTTCTGATGAGGGGGGTCCAAGACAAAAAGGGCATCATAACATTATGAAAAGGCACTATAGAAAAATTACACACGGTTCACATGACCATAATATAATAGTGCTACAACAGGGACGCTGGCATAATAATAATAATAATTTTAAAAAACCTAAATACATTTGTAAAAAAAAACTAAAATTCCTAAATAAAAGGGGCAATTCTCAAATTTGAGGGGGGGTCCGGACCCCTTGGACCCCCCTCTTCTAGATACGCCCCAGCGAGCTAGCGGATATATCAACCTCATTTAGTATTGGTGAAAGTTGTTGTGATTGGGAGGTGTTATTTAAAAGGGAACTTAAGATTTATTTGTAAATAACTATTAAAATTTAAATCCCAACTGTCTTCGTATTGTGAAATGATGAGGACTGTTTTCTGTGTTGACTCCCTTGAATAAATATATAATCTGTTCCATTGTTATGTAGTCTGTCTGATACTAGTATTTAGACGTGGTATCGTAAGGCCGCCTATTTAGTATTAATTGCATTGAAGTCTACAACTGAAAGGGGTAGCTGGACCCGGGTAAAATTTCAAGTGACATGATTTCGTTTCATACTTGATTGCACTGGTTGGATATCCTAGATCGACCACTCATCTCTGTATTTATCCATTTTGTAAAATATATATTAAATGACCCTGTAAAGGCTAGTACTCCTGTTTAAAATGGTTATTTCCCTCGATCATAGGTTAGTTTGGAGCATTGAGTTACAGTCGCGTGTTCTTTCTTCAGAGCAATGGGATGGGGTGTTACACACACATTCCTTTGTTCCCCTACTGACCACCGATTAAGTGCATCTACACATTCCCTTCTTTTTATGTGTATAATCATGTCTGTTTTCAAAGCAAAGGGCTGGGTGTCACACATTTCTTTCTTCCCCTTAACAAACATTTCTTTCTTTTATTTTAATCATTTCGCTTTTAAAGTAATGGTTTGGGGTGTTGTATGCATTCCTTTCTCTCCCAATGTCTTTCTTTCTATCTTAAAAAAACACAACAACATTTGTCTGCTAAAAAGGCAGCGCATTTCACAAGAAAACAACACCATTCTCTTTCACGACACACGTGTTTCTCATTCTCGCATTTTTAGCAGACGGTATAATATTCTTTCATGTATTCTGTATATTTAAGACCTAGCTACACATCTGATAGCCTCTGTGGCAAGTAGCGAATGTTTTCAATGTGAAATAAAGTTTCAAACCATGGAACACTGTTGGGTTATATTTATTTTCTATAACTCTATCCCATTAAGGTTTAAGCACGTTATCCTGGACACACACACACACACACACACACACACACACGTCAGCTATTTGTGGCGATCTAGGACCGTGGGGGGATACTGCTTAGTTGTTGAGATTCTCCGTTCTAGCACTACTCCAATAGTCCATTAAGGTTTAAGCACGCTATCCTGGACATATACCGTTAAGCTATATGGGGATATCTAGGATAGTGGGAGGCAGTGGTTATTTAAAACGCTGAATAGTGACCTTGCAGTCGATACCCGGATGCGAACCCAGTACGTACCAGTCTTAACCACTACACACCACCGAGATCGATAATAATGTGCGGGTTTTATTTAAATACAGCAATGTATCAGGTATTTCTTGTGAGGTCACACCTCACACCATCCATAGCGTACCCACGCTATCTTGAGGTCAAGACGTTCTGTAA
>JAECMU010172460.1:0-12347 GCA_016106625.1 Dracogyra subfuscus
AACTTTTGACTTTGTCTTTTGTTAATACAAACTTCATTTGTTACATAATGGTACTC
Organism: Dracogyra subfuscus; assembly: GCA_016106625.1. Lineage (NCBI taxonomy): Eukaryota > Metazoa > Mollusca > Gastropoda > Neomphalida > Peltospiridae > Dracogyra > Dracogyra subfuscus. The sequence goes on from JAECMU010172460.1 coordinate 57, forward strand.
ATGTAATGTTATTTTGATCACTCCGATGGTACTATAAATCACCTTTAAACCAGGGGATGGGATATAGCCCAGTGGTAAGATGTAATGTTATTTTGATCACTCCGATGGTATTATAAATCACCTTTTCAACCAGGGGATGGGATGTAGCCCAGTGGTAAGATGTAATGTTATTTTGATCACTCCGATGGTATTATAGATCACCTTTTCAACCAGGGGATGGGATGTAGCCCAGTGGTAAGATGTAATGTTATTTTGATCACTCCGATGATACTATAAATCACCTTTTCAACCAGGGGATGGGATGTAGCCCAGTGGTAAGACATTTGCTTTTTGCATGGTCAGTCTAGAATTTATCCCCCATTTTACAATTTTTTGTTTACGCCGTTGCTCCACAACTGGTGAAACAAAGGTTGTGGTATGTACTGTCTTGTATATGGGATAGTGTATATCAAAGATCTCCCACTGCTAATTAAAAATAAAAGTCGTAGACTGGTGGTAACAGGTTTATGAAGCATTTCTTTCAGGATCACTGAATTTCGTTAAAAGATACGTTGAATATGTGACCGAACTACATTTTCTTTATCAGTCTGACACTCCAACTTGGAGGAAAAAAAATGATTTTTTTTTTAACATTGGTATTCTGTAATTTGCTAAGCAGTCCAGATGGAGATATTATTAGTCCCCTAACAGTTGTGTCCCACATAAAAGTTTTCACCTTTTGCTTTCACAATGCCTCGAAGATAAGGAGCTGAAATTTTGTTTATAGCTTCATTATGTACAGTGATGGATGAAGTTTGATTTTCGTGGTGATTTACCCATTGAATTTATTTGGAGTGAGTTACAGTCCTGGACTTGGGTGATCTGTACCAAAATTTGTTTTCCAGACTTTTTTTTATCACATTGCCTCAATATACGGACCTGAAATTTTGTGTATAGCTTTATCATGCAGTTATAACCAAGACTCATCGTAATTTACTCATTTTTCACAGAGTTCTATCCCTTGAACTTGGGAGATACAAAGATTTCTTGTGGGCTCGGTAGGGGACATATATTGCTTTAGAAGTACTTTCAGAATGCTTGTTGACATGACTACACACATTTATAAAAAATAAATGACAACACACAATATCCTCCGTTCTATTGCAGTGAGGAATCATTGTCTATAGTAAGTCCGTAAAGATATTTTCAAGGGTTTCTTCATAAGGACTTCTAGCTTTCTGATTTCAGGGCAAGCTATGCCACTTGCCAATTGCACATTTTAAAAACCACTGCCAAATTGCATTTTAATTTTGGAAAAATAACTTTTTTTGTTGCTTTTTTTTATGTTTAATAGATAAATTGTCAAGATGTACTGCTCACCCAGAGCTAGGCCTGGATTTACATAATTTACTAACATACCAGAAAACAAAACAATGAAAAACAAAAAGCAAATATCTTTCCACTGAAAATATGTTTTATACACTTAGCATTGAACACCATGAGTTTGAATATATTGAATTAACAAAGTTAAGAAAGGGCGTATTCTGTATATATTACTAATAAATGCAGAACATCAAATATGTTGTATCTGCTTACATATTGCAAGCATTTATTGTGTACAAGTGCCGAGACGTAACCCAGTGATAAAGTACTCGCCTAATGTGCCAAAACGGTCTAGGATCAATCCCTGATGGTCTGTCCATTGGACTATTTCTTGTTCCAGCCAGGGGACAGTAACTAATACCTGATCTACCCGAACAAAAAACAAAACATGATTTTACCCACATCCACCCACAGTACTAATCTTATGTTTTACACTTTTAATTAACAAGTCCATTTCTATTTGGTAAAGCTGTATGAACTTACTTAGTACATTTGTATAATTCTCCACCACCATTATAATTTATTCTCATTTGTTAATGGTATATGCTGCACAGATCTGCATGGTGAGGCATTTATCATACCGGGTGTCTTCATTCATTTCAACATGATCTTTGTGCTTGTATCCATTTTAGGTTCAAGCATGCCGTCCTGGGAAAAACCCGTTGTCTGCCCCAGTCAATGGGTTAATAGTTAGTAAGAAAGAAGCAATAATGACGTCTTACACTTCCTCATTTAGTTATTAAAATTAATGCTAACTGGGAGTTTGTACCTACCAGCCTTTTCTACAATTTTAATGCACTTGAACTGCAATATTACAATTAATAATTAAGCAAGAAAAACTAACAAAACTGCTTAATTACAAAATTTAATACCAAGCCTATACATCCTTTTATCAACCTGCATTTTCGCAGATATGGTAACAAAAAAATACATTAATTATATTCATTGTAATCATCCTGAAAAATAGTAATGGTTCAAACAAACTATTTAGTTTTGATGCTAATCAAAAAAAAATGTAATTACAATCTATACATTTCACGAGATTTCCAAACAACATAATTATATTACATACCGGTACATGTATTAAAATAATTTGTTCAAACAGTTTTAAAATGCAACTTCTAAGGTTTAAAACGTAGCTCCTTAAAATCTGAGTTCAGGGGTTTTCATGTTAAACTGTCAAATGATGCACATATGACAATACGTGTGTTAACAATGCCTGCCGCTATCTCTCAACCTCTGGTCTACGGGTTGCTGCGTATGTGAACTACGATTGTGACTCTCAGTGCAGTGTCCATGAAAGTTGACACGGTCGGTCGGTACAGATGGGATCAATGCCTGCCGCTATCTGCGAGCCTCTGGTCTACGGGTTGCTGCATATGCACGACTACGATTGTGACTTTCGGTGCGGGATCCATGAAGGTTGCCTCGGTCGGTCAGTACAGACTGGAGGTGTGCACTGTCTGTGTGTGCAGCTTGTGATAGTACTGGATTTGCTGGAGCGGGTTTCTTCTTGTAAGATCCGGTCATGGACTTGAGCATCTGTAACAATGCTGAGGGAGCAACATTTAGCTTGAGAAGATCTAGTAAAATCCTAAAAAATAAAGACTGAATCATTACTGAAGTGTTAAAATATATAATGGTAAAACACAAATTGCAAGATACTGGTGTAGACGATGCTTACATGTACACTGCAGTTTAGATGAAGATGTGCAGTCAACAAGTACAAGCACTAAGTAACCAACTGGTCGTAGTTTTTGAATTAGGATTTGGGACAATTTCGTACGAAAACATTAATTGTCTGAAGTTTTTATTTCAAACTGGTAAACCACTGTTTGTCATGGACAATAAAAACCAACCAGAGAACAAACTGAAACATCTTGGTACCAGATGCAGCGCACTACATTGAGACCATTTGTTTTCATTTGTGAAGTAACACATTTCATATTATCTATATAAGAAATAGAGGCAAGTGCCATCTGGCTTTAGATAGAAACGTTAACAGAGGGCCAAGTAGAAGAATACATGCTTCTGGATACAGGGCTCAAACTGAACAATTTGTTACCTATGTAGGCAAAGAACACCTATGGCAATTTTAAATAGCTAACTCTTGCAACAAATAAAATTAAATACCAAAACATACAATTTCAGCCAGCAGCAAAACAATGTCATTATGAAAGCTCCTGAACTATAGCAATTCTTATCACAGCTAGGGAAATTCTTATCACAGCTAGGGCAATTCATGCCACAGCTAGGGCAATTCATGTCACAGCCAGGGCAATTCATACCACAGCTAGGGCAATTCATATCACAGCTAGGGTAATTCAAACCACAGCTAGGGCAATTCATATCACAGCTAGGGCAATTCATACCACAGCTAGGGCAATTCATACCACAGCTAGGACAATTCATATCACATCTAGGGCAATTCAAACCACAGCTAGGACAATTCATATCACAGCTAGGACAATTCATATCACAGCTAGGACAATTCATATCACAGCTAGGACAATTCATACCACAGCTAGGACAATTCATACCACAGCTAGGACAATTCATACCACAGCTAGGACAATTCATATCACAGCTAGGACAATTCATATCACAGCTAGGGAAATTCATACCACAGCTAGGACAATTCATACCACAGCTAGGACAATTCATACCACAGCTAGGGCAATTCAAACCACAGCTAGGACAATTCATATCACAGCTAGGACAATTCATATCACAGCTAGGGAAATTCATACCACAGCTAGGACAATTCATACCACAGCTAGGACAATTCATATCACAGCTAGGGCAATTCAAACCACAGCTAGGACAATTCATATCACAGCTAGGGCATTTGCCAATGACATCAAATTACCGGTACATGTACATCCATGGAACACTTACTTGAAAACATCAGGATCCAGTGTGACTCCAGCTAATTGTGACAACTCGTACAATTCCGTCTCCTCTGGTGTTAACACGTTCTTACTGAGAAGAGTAAAGCGTAGTACTTCCGTCTTCATAGCAGAAGTCATATCAGTGGTATGATAAATCTTCTATCTAAAATTCTAAAAATGTAAGTACAGAAAAATACTTTATTATATACAAAAGTAGTCTTGCAAGGTCCACTATCATAAGAAGAATGACTGTGGATAACCAATGAAATACCATTTTACCGAAAGATATACCATTTTACCGAAAGATCTACCATTTCTTGGCCAAAACCAGTCAATCATGTTAAAAGAGTTGAGAACAGTACTTCGTTCTCCACAAAATGATGTCAAACTGAAACTACATACAGGTACATCACCTCCAGATTGATCAGTCAACTGTTAGTAGATATACACACAGTACTAGTTACTGAACATGAATGGTTAACAAAGTATCAGTATGTTTGTGAAGGAATTTTATAATCTATAGGCTATCAGGTCTGTATTTTTTAGTAACCAATATATGGGTTACCAACCACAAAGCGGGCAGCATGGCCCAGTGGTACAGTGCCCGCCTGATGCGCGGTCGGTCTAGGATCAATCCCCGTCAGCTAACCACTGGGGTTTTTCTCGACATAACCATATGTCCGACGCCGATATAACCGTAATTGTAATGTGTTGAGTGCGTCGTTAAACAAACAAACAAACCAACCACAATCACAGATAAAACTTGTTAAAGTTATAAAATATTTTGAACCAAAGTAAAAACTTCACGTAAATAATTAGATGCATACTATATACCTTTTTACAAAATAGAAAGATGTATACAGTAACAAGAGTAGGCAATATAAAGGTAGATGGTGACCCACATGTTGCAATGTTACTTCAGTAAAATAAACCTTGGCACTTTAAAAAGATATTATTTAACTTTTATTTAAAAGTGGAATGTTGTTTTTAACCTTCTGACTACTATGAGTGTAATAAACGCACATAGCTACATATGTATTAGTGATTTCCCTACAAATTAGGCAAGGCATGATGACAAAACACTTTTCACCATTTCTGGGGCACTTGTTTTTCATTAAAAACACAATTTTGTTTTAATTAAAATAAACATTAATGTCATTTATGTGCTTGCTTTAATAAATGAATGGCAAAAGAAAGAAAGAAAGAAATGTTTTATTTAACGACGCACTCAACAAATTGTATTTACGGTTATATGGTATCAGACATATGGTTAAAAGGACCACACATATTTTGAGAGGAAACCCGCTGTCGCCACATCATGGGCTACTCTTTCCGATTAGCAAGAAGGGATCTTTTATTTGCGCCTCCCACAGGCAGGATAGCTCAAACCATGGCCTTTGTTGAACCAGTTATAGATCACTGGTTGGTGCAAGTGGTTTACACCTACCCCCGAGCCTTGCGGAGCACTCACTCAAGGTTTGGAGTTGGTATCTGGATTAAAACTCCCATGCCTCGACTGGGATACGAACCCAGTACCTACCAGCCTGTTGACCGATGGGGTGTTTTATAAGGGCAATTTTAGAATTAATTACTAAAAAGCCTTGTTTAATCTCAGGGAAGCATGGCGCTGACTGAGGCAAGACTAATGACACATAACATGTTAAAACAAGCTAGGGAAAAGACTATATATGAGGTGACGAATACAAATCAGGGCACAATATTTCACGAGAAACGTTGTTCTGTTTGCGTGTCGATTATGCAAGTTTAAAATCACGAGAACCGCCAATCAGTTATGTGGTGAACAAATATATTCTAAACTTAAAAGTGTCTTATATCAGTAATGAAAGTGAAGATCAGTTTTAGGTTTTAAATACATTCGAACCACCAATGTAGCACAGAACCGTCCTTCAAGTCCTTTAGGATTAGGCAGGCCTAACTCATCAGTTACGAGAACTATATTCACGTAACCGAACATCTGGTTATCTAAGTAAAACTCACGTGAACTGATTTCCGGTTACATAAGCTTTTGAAATATTGTCCCCTGCAAATATGCATTCACGTCCATGAATACAAAAGTGAAAACATTTTCAAGAAAGGAAGAACAAACATTTTGTTTCTTAAAGCAAAAACTGATTAACCGTGTGTGTATCCTATCTATTATCTAGTTTAGATTGATGTTCTTTTTAAGGAACACCAACATGTCCACATTTCACAGGAGAGTGCAGCTCTGTGTTGTCATCACATCCCCAGCAGTGTTGAACATGCATTCGCTTGACACACTTGTTGATGTAAATATTAAAGATGTTTGGTTACTTGGCTTAGTTGTGGAAAAAACACACTTTGGTGTTTCCATCATGCAACTAAAATACAATATCAACTGAATTGTTTTGTAGATTCAGCACACAAATCAACACGACTTATGACTTACATTCTAATTTGAGAGCCATTTTGTTCATGCATGGAACTGCAACTTCAATATGTAAGCATTTAAATAGCTGACGTTTTTGTGTATTCGATTCAGCTAGTGACGAATATGAATGCAACTATGATACAGATGGCTGTTCAGTGCACCAAATATTTGAGTAAATCATTACACTCCTACTGATAACTGCAGGTGAGATATCTCACCTGATGTCATGCTTAAAAATGCATGCAGTGCAGGACACATTTCACTTGCCCACAACAAAATTAACTTGTCCAAAAACTTAAGTAGTTTAAATCAAAATTTAAATATTATTAAATATTCTTATTTCCCTTAATTTGTGAATGTAAAAAAAACAATTCTATCAGATTGAAGAAAACTTGGAAATGAGTTCATGTGGGGTTTTTTAAACTTTAACCCTTTACTTTAGAATTTTCTAGCATGCACGCTTACTCACTGTTCTTTGACATTTATTCAATTAAATGTTAATTGCGAATACTAACTTTACAAATGAGTCTAGTTATCCATTTTAGTAATATACTGGATTGTAATGTTCTAACCAGCTTTTTCTCTGTTTTAAAGTTTTTGGCAATTTACTTCACGGACACCAACATGAAATACCATGATTTTCTTAAATGCCTTCAAAAAGGATGGGGGCTTATTGAAATATGTGGGCCTATTTCCAGTCAAATACAGTACAATAATCATGGAAAACAAAATTTAATTTTCATGATTGTACTGACTGCATCGAAAACTATCATTTACGTGAAATCCAGAGGCCTGACATGCTCACACAAACACATTGTACATAGACAGGATGGATGGAAAGAGACCGAGACCGAGACCGAGACCGAGAGAGAGAGAGAGAGAGAGAGAGAGAGAGAGGGGGGTGGGTGGGTATTGGGGTGAATGTTAGGTCAGTTAAAGTTTTTACTTTCACAACCTATCGAAGTCTATGAACAGCCTCACAGTCTTAGCCATGTTTGAAATGATGGATTACACTTGCTGCAGATGACTATGGCAGGGCACAAAGCTGTGCTTTATATTTACTCGCCAACTGGCTTATGAATGAAAAAAAACAACTCAAGATTGTTACTCGCCAGGCAACATATCTAGTACATGTATTAGTATGGATCAAAGTCCAAATCATCTTGCTAAGAAAATATATGTTGAACATCTTCCGCTTAAAAAGCAGCAACAAGAAATGCTCCAAGACTATGAGGAATGGTCAGAGGATATTCCAACTATCATCAATGATGTTCCTGGAGTCGGAGCAAAAGAAAACCATACAGTTGAATAACTGAAATAGCTGTCCCTTGAAATGCTGGACAGAGACTATCCACATACCATCTGGACCCGAGTCTATACAGATGGCTCTGCAGAAAATGCTGTGTGAAATCGGGGAGGTGGAGTCTACATTCGGTATCCTGGCGGAAGCTCTGACACAAAATCTGTTGCCACTGGTCAGTTCTCCACCAACATCAGAGCTGAAACCTGTGCACTACTTCAAGCTGCTCAGATTCTGAATGCAAGAGATGACCAATCTTCTCACACAGTCTTCCTCACAGATTGCCGATCTCTTCTCCAGAGTCTTCAGTCCAAACAGAGAGACCAGATCCTTAAGGACACCAGCAGGGAACTCAAAACACTGGGCTGCAAGACAAACCTGGTGCTACAGTGGATCCCATCCCACTGTGGTGTTATGGGCAATGAAACAGCTGACAGACTCTCCAAGCTGGGCAGCAAACAGGAGCAAACTGCCCACCAAATGTCATGTGGAGAAATCGAGACCCTTTTGAAAAACCACTTTAAGAACATGTGGAAGCAGCGTCTACAGATAGGGCCTGAAGGAAATGGTATCTACCAGCTGGACAGAGCTCAACAGGTCACTATCTTTAGATTAAGAACAGGACATTGTCAGCTCCTCTCACACCTGTTCAGGCTGAAAATATCTCACACCTACGAGTGCCCATGTGGCACTGGTTCACAGACACCAGCCCACATTCTCCAATCTTGTCCAACCTACAACACCCTGCGACAGCAAACGTGGCCCAGTGCAGTGGACTTGAGGGAGAAACTGTGGGGGATCGGCGATGTCGCTAAGGCAGACAGCGGACTTTGTCCACAACACCAGACTACCCATCTAGCATGGCCGGGATCACTGAAGAAGAAGAAGTATCAAAGAATCAAATACTACTTTTGATATTATGTTAACTTCTGCTGCTGTATCTATTTTAAAACACATTTTTTTCATTTTCTACTGTTCCAAGTTCAACTGTCCACTTGGAAGCATGTAAATGTTCATTCTGTTTATCTGCACACCATACAAAACTATCTTCTGCTGTTACTGGTTCATACGTGTCAGTGTAGTGAACGTTTGTCTTGGACTTACACACTTTTGCGAAGTGATTAGGTTTCTTGCATTTTGCACACGTTTTACCATGAGCTGGACATCGTTTTTGTGTATGAGAGTACCCACATCGATCACAATCCTGTATGAAATTTGCTAAACCTCCACGACTATGACTTGATAACTGACCACCATAATTACGACGACCACGTGCTGCATACATGTACATCAGCAGTAGCATGAATAGATGTGTCACTCAAGTAAAGCTAGCGGGCAGCATGGCCCAGTGGTACAGTGCCCGCCTGATGCGCGGTCGGTCTAGGATCGATCCCCGTCAGCTGACCACTGGGGTTTTTTCTCGACATAACCATATGTCCGACGCCGATATAACCGTAATTAAAATGTGTTGAGTGCGTCGTTAAACAAACCAACCAAAAAAAAATAAAAAATCAAGTAAAGCTGTGAGTTTTCACTCCTTAGTTCATATGACTGACATTTTTTAATCACTTGGTTTAGGGTAAGATCTTCATCCCACAGTTTTCTACGTAGAGCCTCATCACAGACGCCATTTGATATCTGTACAGCAATCATATCATCTTCTTTGACACCAAACTGACAGAGCTTTGCCAATTTGCATAGTTTTGTTATGTAAGTTACAACAGTTTCATTCTGTCCTTGGTTACATCATTGGAATTTCATGATATATGCATTCACCAATTTTTTGGTTCAAAATATTCATCAAACTTTTTTACAACAACATTGTATTTGTCACGATCACTGTTCTCCACAAATACAAAGTCATTTCGAAACACTTTGATAAATTGTTTTCCCATTTGGTACAACAACATTGACATTTTCTGTTTCTCTTCATTTGAAGTTTGACCACTGCAGGGTTCTCATTCATCCAAAAATATTGAGAGTCCATGGACTCGTGACCTTATATTTTGGGCTATCAAATACATGTCAAAATCTTTATATTCTTTCCAACCTGTCACTAAATGCGATTTGTCAGTGATCTTTATATTTATTTACGTATTTTATTTAATTATTTTTGTTGATGGCATGCTATTGTTACCTACAATACAGTAAAAAAAATAAAAAAAATATTAAGCACTTTTAATTTTGTAACATACTCCCGCAAAGTAACATTTAGTTTAATGTTAGGTGCAAATAAACTGGCTACAAAGTGACTGGTCTAAGACTTTCCAATTGTGGTTAATAAAATATTCGGAACACCTCGATCGTCAAATCAGCCGAAGAGCTCCGAGTGTGATATCGGAATACTTCTACCGACTTCGGCTATGTGCCATGGTTCGCAAATATGGAAAGATATTCCTTTGGCATTGTCACTAACCCTATTTATTTTAAGTATTTATACTTTTATAAGTTTTGACATGTTTTCGTGAAAAATATTTTGGAATTTTTAGTTGCAAAACGTGGTTTTCGGCAGCAAACATTTTTACTTAACAACAATGAAGGAATGCTGCAGTTACTTAAGAATTGATAGCCGAAATTAGAAAGAGTTTGAAAGTGTATTGGTCGAACTCATGCCCTCATGCTTATATGCCGAGGTTTATTTTAATGAACTACGAAAATACATTTTGCTTTTTGCAATTTTGATGTCTACATTTCAGAAGAAATGAAATGTTTTATTTAACAACACACTCAAAACATTTTATTTACGGTTATATGGCATCGGATATATGGGGTGCGGTGATTTCGTATGGAAACTAACTCGTATGAACCGAAAACTCGTATGGAAAACGAACTCGTATGGACAAAATAACGATGAACTTGTATGGGGCATTACAACTGTATACTTTACAGTTCTTGATATTACAATATATAGATATAAATATTTAGTGCATTTAATTTTTATAAACGTCAAAACATTATTAGAGTTTCTTAGCCTAAAGAATAACAACCAATCAAATCTTGCAGATCATTATGATTAGACTTATTTCCTGCGACAACATACATGTTTTGCGTTTCTCGTTACATAAGTCGGGCTAGAGGTTTTGTTGATAAAACTACACACAAGTTGCTATATATACAGTATTGAATATATCAGTTTGTAATTTCCATACGAGTTCACTTGTGGATTTCCCCATACGAGTAGGTTTTCCATACGAGTTCACTGCAAGCCGGATATATCATTATAATAATATATCATCATATTCATAATATATGCATGGTTACGGACCACACACATATTGAGAGAGAAAACCTGCTGCCACCAGCTCATGGGCTACTCTTTTTTTTATTAGCAGGGATCTTTTATATGCACCATCCCACAGACAGGATAAGTTATAACACATAACACGGCATTTGATAAATTGATATACCTGTCGTGGTGCACGCAGCACTGGTTCAGTGGTTGGAGCGAGGGTTTCGGAGCGAGAACCTACGTTTTGGTGTCAGGGGTAACTTTCTACCAAAAGATGGTTTCGTTATAAATGTTATCCTTTATAATTAATTTCATAAGAATTCACTTCTATAATTTCCCTCTTACCAAAGGTTTTTAACATAGTAAAATTCGAAAAAACGTTTGAATTTTCTTGCAGGAAGTTATTGCTTTTGTCAACAGAATTATTATTTTATTACGCTATACCTAAACTAAGTAAGAAACAAACAAGGAAACATGGGTCAGTCTATTTTGTAAATGTCACATGCTAAACCTATTAGTTAAACAACTAGTTATATTTATATTATTATTCATACAGTGACTTTATATGTATGTATAATTTTATTATTGTTGTTTTAAATTTTAGGGGCGAGTATAACAATGGTTTTGTGCTTGCCAACTGTGCAGTCGGTCTGGAATCGATCCTCGTCGGTGGACCCATTGGACTATTTCTTCTCCCTTGTTATATCGGGTACAGGCTAAAACGGAACCGTGCCAAAACGGAACCATTTTCTTTGGCGAAAACGGAACCATTTGTGTTGGCGAAAACGGAACCTATCATGGCTAAAACGGCACCATATATAAATATTATGTGCGTCTAATACTACCATGCCCAATCATCCGCATCCCCAACTAACACTGTTGGTCAAATAGATTATTTTTGTAGTAGGGTCTGTATGGTGGGGTTAATTACAACAAGAACAACAACAATACAGTAACAATACAACATCAAGGAAAAGTGTTGTCTTTATTGAATGTGTAAACATTAAGAAATGCATACACAGTTCACGTTTTCTTTCAATTTCCGGTGGTCTCTATGTTTTGACTTATTTCATTGAATAAAATAAAAGTTCACATAAGC
>JAECMU010172528.1:0-32402 GCA_016106625.1 Dracogyra subfuscus
ATGCTCCAATTACGCGGGAGCATTATTACTAAAACAACTGTATTTCGTTTCCGGTAGGTGCTTAGCCTCAGCTTTTCCCAACCAGTTAAAGTTTCTAAATGCAATAAAATGCCATAGCGACTTGTACATAATTAGAAACTTAAAATAAAATTCACATATAAACCGCACCGTTATATAAACCGCCCCCTCCGATATGAAAAAAAAAAGTAGCGGCTTATACTCCGCAAAATACGGTAATCAAAGTATGCAATATTTTTCAGATCACATACTTTCAGAATTTGATAACTTTGCAAATTAGATGTAAATTAATTGAGGTCACAACACTAAGATTATTGACATTTAAGCAAACATTCTATGGTTACATTCCATAACTGATGTCTGCATTTACAGTCATCAAACAAAAACATTTCAAAACAAAAAAACATTAAGCACTAGTTTATTTTTATGTCAGGATATCCAAAATAATGTCACTAAGTTTGACATCATTTCCATTAAATAAAAACAATGTGTCACATATACTTATGTCATTTGAATATCTAGCAACAGCGGACTGTAATTAAAGTTGCATGTACAGTTTACAAAAACATGTTGAATTAAGCTTGAGATTATATGATAAAGAGATTATTACCCTTGTGTATTTTGGTATCGTCAATATCATATATTAGGAATAGAAATAATGTATTATGTGGGCCTGCTGTTTTCAATGAAAGTTTGCTTTTTGAAACATAATATGATACTATACAAATCCCCACCTTCTGTTCTTTGTATCACTAAGTTACATCTTGATGTTTTCAGTCAAAGTATACGCCCTTAAATACATTATCCTACCATCTGTTCTTTGTATCACTAAGTTACATCTTGATGTTTTCAGTCAAAGTATACGCCCTTAAATACATTATCCTACCATCTGTTCTTTGTATCACTAAGTTACAACTTGATGTTTTCAGTAATTAAGTTATGTCTTGATGTTTTCAATCAGTCATGCCTCTTAAACACATTATATTATACAAACCATACCTTCTGTTCTTTCTGATGGAGTTCGAGGTTGTGCAGTAAGAAATGACTCAGATATTTCTCCTGGGTGCAGGGTGAACGGGTGTCGACCAGCTAACAAGTTCCACACGGGTTCAGCAGATGCTCGCCCTCCCCCACCTCTTCTGTACAGAGGAATGCGAGCCCAGCCAACAGCAACTGGGGTCAGTCCTGAAATCACAATTGAACAGTCTTAGAAGATAGCCGTTTTATTAGTTTTTCTCATTTCATGAAGGTTCCGGGATAACTTTATATCTCAAGAGAAGTTGGTGTAGTTAATGAATGATTAAATAAATATGCTAGAATGTCTTCTTTCTTTAAAAAAAAAAAATTCTTAATTAATAAGCTTTTTCTTTCGGATGTAGTAGGAAAAAATAAATACGAGGTCTTTAAAAATGATGCAAAACAGTCTGAAGAAAACCAAATGTCGGCTCTATATTTACACAATTTTTAGATTTTCACTTAAATAAAAAGAAAGAAAGAAATGTTTTATTTAATGACAAATGCAACACATTTTATTTACGGTTATATGACGTCAGACTACACAGATTTTGAGAGGATACCTGCTATTGCCACTTCATGAGCTACTCTTTGCAATTAGCAGTAAGGGATATTTTATTTCCGCTTCCCAGACATGAGAGCACAAACCATGGCCTTTGTTGAACCAGTAATGGATCACTGGTCGGTGCAAGTGGTTTACACCTACCCATTGAGCTTTGCAGAGCATTCACTCAGGGTTTGGAGTCGGTATCTGGATGAAAAATCCCATGCCTCGATTGGGATCTGAACCCAGCACCGACCAGCCTGCAGACTGATGGCCAAACCACCAAGGCTGGTTTTTCACTTAAATATTCACTATCAAGTCAATCATTATATAAAAGTTATCAAAATCAGCAATATTTTATTCTATTCCTAATTATATAAAAAAAATAATTGGGGGATGTACCAGTGTCTATTTCACCTCATGTACAATGATTTATAATAAATTATCTTTTGGACCTTACATACAATGTAAGCAGTTTTACATCTTTTATATTATCTAACTACTGTACTGCATGTAAACGTGTAATACATCCGATATATTACAGCCCACCTTCAGACTCCAGCATGTCTCGTCGATGGTATTCCAATCTCAAAATGGCATACGGATAGGCTCCGAGTTCTCGTTCGACATCATACTGTGACAGATCCAGATTTTCATAAACAAATTTCTCCTGTGACAGGACGAGCTGGTAGACCACATTGCCGTAACTGTCACTGCTGGCACCGCTAACCAGGAAGCTGCTCAGTGAAAGGCGAGAACGCAGTTTGATACTGCCAAAGTAAACTCCAACAAACATCTTCAGGTTGGAAGCATCCACCTGTGCCAACCACGATTCCTGTTAAAAAACAAACACAGAAGCATGATTAGTAGATGAGTTATCAAAACGATTACTCAAATACAAAACAAAGATTTTTTACAAGGAAGAGAGCGAAGTATAGTCCATACTAAAGGGAACGACTATTTTCATGCTATAGAATTTACTACAAGTTATTTATTTGTCGATTAGCGGGCAGCATAGCCCAGTGGTACAGTGCCCGCCTGATACGCGGTCGGTCTAGGATCGATCCCCGTCAGCTAACCACTGGGTTTTTTCTCAACATAATCTTATATCCTTATGTCCGACGCCAATATAACCATAACTGTAATGTGTTGAGTGCGTCGTTAAAAATTTTTTTAATAAAATAAACAAAATAAAAAAATATTTGTCGATTGTTTTCTAAATATAATAGTTGGATTTTTTAATTTTTTTAATTTCTAAATTGTTTTTACTTTTCTTCTCAAGTCAAACAAAACTGAAATTATTTACAAAAACATATTTGCAAAAGGATGTGATGGACTATAGAATGATGTGTATAGCATTATTTTCATTTTCAGAAAGTCTTGACTTACATCCTTGACTTCAAGTAAAGGTTTTACAATCAGACTCAAAATGTTGTACCTATTTTAAAATCACATTTATAATGGTTGTATAATATCAAGATTTTAATACACAAAATATTTATAATACAATCATCTGGATGAAAGTGACATGTTTTATAGTATAGTATAGTATAGCAATTTTGTTTCCAAACACATGGTTTTGAAATAGAATGCATATATATTATACGACCCATTTTGAAACCTAAATGTTAGTCTGACATTACGACATCTATATTGAATAAAAACTCATTTTCTTTACTGAAATTTGGCTTATTGACCAGTCATCTGAAAAGAATCAACATTCTGTCCAGTGAACATAAAACACAACCAAATCACAAAGAGGATTCAATTTTCTTCTTTTAATGCTTAAAATCTTACATTACCAAAACTATGTCATTAAAAGTATAATCTAATTAACTGTTTTTTTCGTTTAACGACGAACTCAACACATTATAATTACGGTTATATCGGCGTCGGACATATGGTTATGTCGAGAAAAAACCCAGTGGTTAGCTGACGGGGATCGATCCTACTAACAAACTGAACAATTACGATAGGGTTTGTACATACACACCTTTTTGACAGACTCTGATGGGACGACAAGTTTTATTCTGATATCTTTAATCCCACATGGGCTCAGGAAACCTGGGACAGGACTGGGGGCCACAGATGATGGAGTCTGTCTTGTGTCTGGGGTCCTGCACAATCAATTAATATAACAAAATTCATTAATATATATTACAGGTTATAAGAACTTCTTAATCAGCTATTATCGGTCAAACAATGATAAATTTTTTACGTAAAAAAAAGTGAAGAAAAAAAGAAAAAGAGAGAAAAATTTTTAACAAGAAATAAATCCTACAAATGTTTGAGATGTTCATCTGCCTATTTCAGTTCATGTATTATTTGATTATTCAAAGATTATATTTATTTACAAATTTAAAAATAATAAAACCTTAAATCTGTGGAATTATCAGCAGAATTTTGGTATATTTGATTCAATTTGTTGTTTAAACAATTTCAGAAATTACATGCTTATAAATAATGTACAGCTGGATGATAAATTGAAGTGCATACTGGATTTACAAATATATTTTTACCCAAATGTTGACAATAAATGAATATGGCAGTACAGTCACTAGCTATATGCATGCATGGTGTTTATTTTATGAGAACATTTTTGAACTTTTAGTTTTTAAACAAATAATTTCCTTTTTTCTCTTTTCCCCCCTTTTTGCTTAGTTTTCTAAATCATAGCAATAAAATCTAAAATGATTGGCTTGACGGCAACCAGATTTTATAATAATTAAAGAAATCTTGCTAATTAACTTACAAAGGTCTTTGTCGGTTTTGGTAAGGGACTTCCATCAAATCTTTACCATTCTCCAAATGTATCCAGGAAGCCTGCACATCACAGGTATATAGTTTGCATGGTTCATAAAAAAATACCTGAAATGTGAACAATTCAGAAATTGTCATAAATGAAGAAATGGTATCAGAAAATTACTATTATCACATATCACGATGGTACCAGTTTAAACCTGAAATCTTATTAATAGTAAAAACTATTTAATATAAAAGATATATCAGATTTTGTATTTTAAATGTGTCATAACAAATTTTTTCATCATTATTCCATTGTCTTAACTGATAAATTTTGAAAATATGGTTTGAATCTGTTTATTTTTTTTAATTAAATATATATATGGTCAGTACATTTTATATTATAACAGATACATGCCTGTTTCATTTCCACATAATCGTGAGCTTCCATGAACTTATAGCGCAGGAGTTCGAGCAGTGACAGGCAGAAATTCTGTAAAACTGAATGTCTCCAGCCCTGCATGAAGCACTGATCCCATACATACATGACTCCTGGGGCATCCAACACACTGACAAAACCCTGCAGAAATACAAAGTATAACAAATCAATAAATAGCAATTGCATATAACTACCTACCCAAAAACACTGACAAAACTTACCAGTGTATACATATTCTAGGTTATATATTAATATCACTCAATATAGTCAATTACTTTCAGGGGTATGATTTCTCTCCACCTTTCCTCTCAAATACCTATTATTGTCAGCCTAAGTGTTATTTCTGTCTACCGGTATTATACATTTTCAGAGTGGATCCCCCCTCCACCCCCGGGTGATCCACTGTGCCCTCGAAAAATAATTATCAATAACAAGCGGGTTATGATGAATATGTAGCTGGTTAAGTAAAGAATGTGATGGTCAAATTAAATATACATATTTTTAGGCAATATTTTATTTGGCCATTTAGTATCTCAACTGACAGGCAATCTTGTCTTTAAACTACAAGAAATTGTGGAACATATAGTTCATTACATTTCAACTTATTTTCGTGCCAATTAAGGTTCAAGCATGACACCACCGAGTCCGGTAACATACAGTTAACAAACAAAATAGAAGGAAGGAAATATTTTATTTAACAATGCACTCAACACATTTTATTTATGGTTATATGGCGTCAGACATATGGTTAAGGACCATACAGATATTAATACAGGAAACCCACTGTCGCCACTTCATGGGCTACTCTTTTCGATTAGCGGCAAGGGATCTTTTATATGCACCATCCCACAGACAGGATAACACATACCACGACCTTTGATACACCAGTTGTAGTGCACTGGCTGGAACAAGAAACATCCCAATGGCCCCACCGACAGGGATCGATCGCAGATCATCCGTGCATAATGCCAACGCTTTACCACTGGGCTACGTCCCGCCCCCTAGTTAACAAGCAACTCACTTCTCCAATCCATCTCCTCAGAAAGATGAGAGGGTCGGCCAGCAGTTCACCAGACATGTTTTCAGCTTTCACTGTTCCGGGTGTTGCTTTCAACAGGGCCTCTGCTTTAGCCTTTTCTTCATGAATTAGCTGAACAAGGAACTCCTTTTAAGAAAGACAGAAAACATGTGTAAACCTTGATCTATAAACTCAAATGGTTGTATTTACAAAACCTGACATGAAAGTTGAATCTGTTTTTAAAAAATTCGAACGACCAAAACTTACATAATAATATAGCTGTCAGGGATCACACTGGAACGAAATTTGGTTTATCTAATTTTAAAGATGCAGAATATTTTCTTGACTTTTTGTTTAAATATGGTTAATTTAAGGAATTAGTTTTTATCAGCAATGGCAACAGACAGGGTGAGCCCTGGGCTGTGAGATTGATATTTAAAGAACACATTTTTTGTTACTTCAAAATAAAATGGCATTTGTAAAAGCAGTCTTCACTAGGAATGATGAGTGATCAAAGCCTTCACATTTGTCTGGAACATTTTAGGAGAATGGTAAACTGATTGCATTGCAATAAAAAAAAAAGTATAAACTCAATTTAAAATTTTGTGTGATTGCTCGCTAATATCCATTTTAGGAATGTTATGTTCAGTTTGCTTTGATTTTGCTCATGACAAAGACAGAAAACAAAACATTATTTTTCACAAAATAAAACAAAATCTTATCAAGATGAAAGAGATTTTTCTTAAAATTATGTTGCACTATAAAATATTCAAGTACAAAATGTGAATACATTGACCAATATGCACAAATCTGCACTTATTACAACTCTACAACAAATGAAACAAATGTTTAGTTGTAAAACAGTGGAAAATCACTGTCCTAATGAAGTCCATCATAACTTGTTACATAATGTGTGTGTGAAAGTGAAGAATATCAAACCGTGGTACATGATCAAACTAGTGGTGTCACTGTTTATATGCTTGTATGTGAGGAACATCAAACTGACACAATATCAAAAAATCAGTAATATCAAACCATGTGGTTATTTTATATCATTTATGTGTGGTACACTATTATAAAGAGTTATCCAATAACCACGGTTTCTATAGACAGATTATGATGACAGATTAAAGCAAAGTCATAAACGTATAGTAGCAGATTATGACTTTTGATGACATAACATAACTACATTACAAAATAGCTTATTCGACTTCTAGGTCATCATACAACATAGATGAAATAACAGAAATAATAACATTTCCTCTCAGTTTTTATGGTCTGCAGGATAAAGATAATAACTAGTTAATGGCGTAGGATATCGGCTTTATCCTGTGCCGATTAGAATACAAAATTTTGTGAGACATACATCATTAAATAGTTATTCTCTGTTTATATGATTAATGCAAGTGAGGAATATTAAACTGTGGAACACTTATATTATTTTATGTAATTAATATACATGAGGAATATTAAACTGTGGAAGACTGTTATATGATTTATGTAATTAATATACATGAGGAATATTAAACTGTGGAAGACTGTTATATGATTTATGTAATTAATATACATGAGGAATATTAAACTGTGGAACACTGTCATAACCAGTGGTGGACATTTTGACATATTAAAGTGGTGTATACAATTATATGGTACACTATTTAAACTGTTTTCTTGTTGAACAACACACCAAAACAAGGCAATTTTACCTCCTGCTGCCTGGCCAATTTTCTAAGCTGCATAAAAACATGACATTAATCAAAAGACAATTCCAGTTTTCCTGGCTAATTTTCATAGTCTGTTATCTTAATACTAATAATAGCCAAACATATAGTATACCAGGGTTTGAGATTGTCCAATATTCGTGGGAGTCAGTGTGACCCCCACATTTGAAAAGTGGGTGTCAATAAAAAAAATTGGGAGTCAACAAGAGTAAGTTGGGAGTAAAAATATTGAGACCAGTGTTGCTCTCCGCCATTTTAGTGATGCCAGACAATAATATAATAATATATTAATTATCAGTTAGTTAATCCTATACGCACTCAACGGCAATGACCTCTTTAATATGGCCTCTTTATTTCCATTAAAGATGCTATTCCAAGCAACGCAGGGATCAAATGCCATGGCGTATACTTCAATGATTGCCGGACATGTGTAACCGGGGTTGTCAATAATCACTGAAACAACACCAGTCAACTGTGCATTGTTCGCGGCACACTGAAACAAGATCAGTGTTTTTTATTTAGTGGAATGGATGTTTTGATTATGTTCAGATTTCCTGTCAGTGCAATAGGCGATTTTCGGAACACAAATTAGAAGTTAAATAAAAATATTAAAAAAATTGTATTGTATTTTAAATATTTTAAAATAAAGTTAATTATAACAACAACATAGAATTGTTGAAAATGCTGACAATTTTCACTAGCCCTACCGATCGACTTCGTTACTAAACTTAATCAAAAGTGATAAAAGAAGCTGCGAGTCAGTTGTGACCCACACTTTGAAAAACTGCGAGTCAGAGGATGCACATTACACGTAATGATGCGTGATTTACGTGTCATCACAAACCCTGGTATACATTAAACTTATACATTTGCCACACATTAATAACAAAATGGAAGTCTTTATTTTCCTGAATTAAACAATTATTTTAACCCTGACATGGATACTGGACATAGTTAATCAGGAAATGAAAATGTTTTATTTAATGACACACTCAACACATTTTATTTATGGTTATATGACATCGGATATATGGTTAAGGACCGCACAGATATTGTTAATCAAGTAATTTTCTAATCTTAACAAAAGTATACTAAAAGTATCAGTTTCTTAATTTTTAATATAATGTGTTAAATAACCGTTTTAAATACAAACCTTTGGATTGACCTTGACATTGACACTGGATATGGTCTTGAGATGGTCGTGTAATTCAGGATCACTCTGTTGCAATGTGTTCATGACCTGCTCTGCAATTCCAAATACCTGTGGCCATGTTGGAAAGCAGTTGGTGTTCAAAAGATCCAGGTACATAGCCAGTTCAAAAACATGTTCCCCTAGAGTAAAACAAAAATACTAGGTTTCAGTTTTATTCCTGTAACTAACATCACTATTCTATTATGGTGATAGTATGACTGAAGCTGAACATCAAAAAACACACACCAACAACAACAAACAATTTCTCTCAAACCTCCCACCCTGGATTGAACCCTTTGAGTTTACAAACCAATAATCACATTAAAAAAAACTCAGTTACAACTAACAACTTATAGTTCATTACTTGTGAAAATATCCACCAAAAATAAAAATTTAACTTCACCAAATTTACAAACTGTCTGAGGTAGCAAACAAAATCAATAATCACATTAAAACAAAATAGTACAAAATTCTAACAATTTAATATTCATTGCTAATGAAAATTAAAATTTAACTTCTACCAAATTTTAAAACAATATTAATATAATAATGCACAAACAGTAACCAAACATAAGTGCATAATTTACATTTGATACTATTATAAATACTATTTGTAACCAAATATACATTAAGTGTTTTCGTACAATTTGATACAATTATATATACTATTTGTAACCAAACGTAAGCACTTACTTTACATTTGATACAATTATACATACTAACCAAATGTACATATGTAAGTGCTTACTTTACATAAATTTGATACTACTATACATACTATTTGTTTCAATATACACTTTTTTGGCACAGTATGTGTTACCTTTATCTAATGAAATCTGAGTGGTGTTTCTGAAAGCCAGCTGGAGCGGGAACAGCCAGTGTATGAGATAAGGCTCGTAACTCCGATCGTACACATATAAGACATTCAAACCACGAGCAGTTTCCTTCATGTGGTCGCCTTGCTTGTAGGCTGCCATGCACGTGGTGTTTGCATAAATCTGAAAACAAACACATTACATTATCATGACATTGGTGGTGCAGTGGTAAAGCCTTCGGTCTACAGGCTGGTAGGTACTGGGTTCGGATCCCAGTTGAGGCATATTTTTAATCCAGATACCAACTACAAACCCTGAATGAGTGCTCCGCAAGTCTCAGTGGTTAGGTGTAAACCACTTGCACTGATCAGTGATCAATAACTCGTTCAACAAAGGCCATTTGTTCTATTCTACCTGTGCAAAGTGCAAATAAAAGATCTGTTGCTGGCTGTTGTAAAAGAGGAGCCTATGTGGCAACAGTAGGTTTCCTCTTTAAAAAAACAGTATTAGAATGTCCATATGTCTGATGTCCAACAGCCGATGACAACATAAAAAATATATGTGCTCTAGTGGCTTCGTTAAATAAAACTTTACTTTTATCATTTAGACAATGAAATTTGGAAATATCAGTGTATTTTTCAATAGCAAAAAGTAAAGAATGCTGACGAGACAGGTTTTGTCAAATACAAGGTTATTTAAGGTTTATGAAATGTTCTCTTATGTATTTAAGTTGTCCTGAAACTGAATACTTTGTATGCCGGGCTCAGTGTTAATTTTCAGCAATTTTTAATCTTTGATATAAATCCATAGAGAGATTGAATGAATATTTACCAATACTCAAGCATAAAAAACTAATATATTGGTTATAGTGTGTCAAACAATGGTAAATATATAAAAGAATTGATGATCAACATAAATACAAAAAATTCTAAGGAGAAGTTAATACTCACACTTTCCAAAAACTGTTAAGGATCACACTGGAGAAAACTTGAGGTGTTTTCTCTTTTATTATACATTACCAATCCTCAAACAAAGGCAATTTCCCCGCCACGGAGTGGTCTGGTCGAACATCCCTAAAGCCAATGGGATGGCCTAGTTCTTCTACTGTATACTGCTCTCTAGTTCCGGTCATGTGACTGTATCTTCCTTCTTTTTCCCTGAGCGCATCGCACGGAGAACAGGAAGCGGGGAGGCTCGGGTGGGTTGAAATCCTTGAGGATTGGTAATGTATAATAAAAGAGAAAACACCTCAAGTTTTTTCCATTTTCTTTTAACATTACCAATCCTCAAACAAAGGCAGCATTCAACAGCAGGCTGCGGGAACCGAGAACCGTAGATGCTTCAAGTAGCTCCCCAAGGACCGGATAGCTGCTGACAAGCGGAAGAAGAAGGCCAACCATAGTAACCCCTTTTCCTAAGGATGCACGTCGCAGACCAGTGCAGCAGATGTTAGTAACAACTGCGTGAATGGTGACATCTGTCAGCAGTGGCGGTACAGCCCCCAGTACATTGGACCAGGAGGTGGAAGCCACTATCAATGGGTTCTGACGAGGTAGAAAGATGACACTACCAGAATGCATGTCATGGGCGACCCTCACGTACTGAAGAGTTAGTGAACACTAAACCTGCAACAACGTAGTGAGGTGCATCCGTCAGAACATTGAACAACAAGCCCCAGGTGTTTTCTGTCTAGTACACTCAACGAAATGTTAGTTCAATGACGACAACAAAACCACAAACAGTGCAGTGCCGGGTAAGTTGTCGAGACTTAAGTTCCGGCAACAGTGCGTGAACTGAGCAAAGGAACAAGTCTAAGCAGTCCTCACCTGATGATTCGTAGGACATCTCATGATGCAGTCCAGAATCCATCAGACCTTAGCGGAGTCTGTGCAGCAACCACTGGACCCAGATGGTGGAATCCCTCAACATCTTCGGTAGATACGTCTCGCAGATAGTAGTTGGCGAAGACGGAATCCGTAGCCCAGTAGCAACCCGTGAGGATTTGATGTTGAGGCATGTTGCAGTGCAGAGACATAGTGGCAGCCAAGGCACGAAGTTCATGCGGATTGGAGGCAGATGGAGCAGGAAGACCCTCTTTCTGATAAGCTGAGAGAATACAGGATCGGATCCATGTAGCCACCATATTCTTAGTGATGTCCCGCATATGTCTCTGATTACATGAAAGGAACAGTCTCTTGCGATGGTGACGAAAAGAACTGGTCCTCTCAAGATAATGGTGCAGGGCTCGAACTGGACACAAAGACAGATCTTGAACGTCGTGTGGACCCACGATTGAAGACAGAGCCTGCACAATATACGAACGCGGCTCCTGGTTGGGCAACTGGTTCTTAGCGACAAAGTTCATAAGAAGGCCCAAATGAACCTCACGATGATGATCTCGATGAAAACGGACAAGGTCCACATCAAGAGCATGAAGTTCTGACACCCGAGCAGCAGTGGCAAACCCCAACAAGAACACAGTCTTTCGTGTCAAGTCTTGTAGGGAAGACATGGCAATAGGTTCGTATGGAGCCGCTGACAACGTTCGTAAAACAAGATTCAAGTCCCAACAAGGTGGACGAAACCGTTGAACTTGATCTTCCAGGCGAAATCCCTTGATCATCTTGTGGATCTCTGGAATGCCTGACAAGTTCTTTCCTGTAGCAACATCACGGACTGTGGCGATGACGGAAACATAACCAGCGATGGTAGATCCCTTCAGACGTAAAGAAGTCCAGAGATACAGCAAGAAGTCAGCAAGATGAGGTATACGTATCGTCTGTGGTCTGAGCGTCTGTCGCAGACACCATCGGTGGAAGCAAAGCCATCGTACGTTGTAAGCGAAGTGAAAAAGAAGGAAGATACAGTCACATGACCGGAACTAGAGAGCAGTATACAGTAGAAGAATTAGGCCATCCCATTGGCTTTAGGGATGTTCGACCAGACCACTCCGTGGGGGGGAAATTGCCTTTGTTTGAGGATTGGTAATGTTAAAAGTAATATACATATCACATATATTTTGTTGTTGATGGGTTCATGAATATTCCTAACAAAAGCCATTAGTTGTAAAAAAAACATTACTATAAACTTTTATCTCAATAATTTGATACTTTTAATAGCATTCATAAAATAAAAAATAAACTATGATGTAAGCATTTATATTTTATGGGTTTAAAAAGAAAATCACAATTCTCAAAAAAACCTTTACCTCAATAACTGCATTTTCAATCAAGCCATTGATGGGAGAATGTGTTGGTCTTTTCAGTCTCAGCTCATTCAAACCCCGGGTGACAGCATGAGCAAACCTCTCTCGTATCAACTTCTCAACATAGCTGTATGTAAGAAAGAAAAAAATCAAAAACTTCTCAACATACCTTCAAGCCACAAAAATATTAACTGTTTTCTAGAATTAAACTACTATTATCTTCTCAGCAGGTTTATAATTAGAAAAATATTCTTTCATAAGAAATATAATTTGACCAAAAAGAAAAACAAAAATCACTTATTTTTCTTAAAATAACTAAAGTTGATTTTATTTTTTCTCAACATAAAAAAACACAAAACCCCAACATCTTCTTAACATGTTGACAGTGTGTTTGTGTATATGTTTTGTTTAACGACACCACTACAGAAGATTGATTTATTAATCATCTGCTATTACATGTCAAATATTTGTGTTACATATAGCTCAAATGTCATAATTTAAAAGTTATCAAATGATGGAACTTACACTTCCTTCATTTTCTTTCTCTCCTTTCTGAATAGGACATCGGCCCACATGTATGACCGTAGTTTGCCTGGGAGCTGCCTGCCGTGAAGTCGGCCTGCCACATGCTCGAACTTGCGCGGATCTCTTTCCAAGATGGCTACAATAGAGCTACCAATCGCATCACTCTGAGGACCCCACAGCGGAGGAGGATCACCTTCTAGGTCTTGAACTTGTCCTGTAGGTGAAGAAGAAAAAATGCTTCTTTTCAATTATTGTGTTCATTAAATTAAAAAATATTATAATAATATTCTGTTATTGTTCAGTAAACTGTAAAGTACATTAACACTCCCCCCAAAAAACCCACAAAAAACAATAACAACAACAAAAAACCTAGAATTGTATTCATGGAGGGGAGTGGTTAATTTTAGCATGCTCATATACCACTAAGGTTTCAAGCATGTCTATCCTGAGTCCTGTCTTTGGATAGCCAGGGGAATGATTCAGAACAGAAGTTGAAAATGGGCAGAATTTTTTAAATAGCAATTAGTAAAAAAACATTACTTTAATTTTTTTTTATAAATAAATAAAAAGTTACAAGCCAAAAATAAAAAGAACTGGCTGCTCGAATGAATATTTATATAATTTGGAGCATTTTAGAAGGACATTCCAAAAATAAATAAGAGAAAGAAGAGAGGATCAGACTATTTAATAATATTAAAAAAAAAGAAAATAAAGTAATTTCGACATAAAAATTTTGAACAAAGTCTTCACCTCTGGCTACTACAAAGATGGATGGGTGAAAAGAATAAATGAGACTAATAGTGTAATACTAAATGCTACTATATCCCCTTTGCACCATTCAGTTATGTAGGTGCTAACAATCCATTCTGAATACTAGTATTACTTGGAAATAAAATAAAAGGAATATTTGTTTAAAGACACTTCAGCACATTTTAAACTACTGCTATTTAGTCTCACATGGTTATTTCAATACACAATCTAAAGATTATTCCACAATGATATCAGTGGTCTCTCCTCTATTCAGGAAAGGGATGGAGGGAATCAGTAGAGCTGGTTCCACTTATAGGAAGGGATGGTACCCAAGATTTGCAGGGCACAAGTACTTCGAAAATGTCTTGTAAACGACGATGAACCTGATTACTCTGGTAGTTCAAGACGATGGCGTGACTTGTGATTTTGGATGGTGGCCTAAATAAACGGATGGCGGATATGACTATCGCTACCAATGGATGGCAGGCATATTGGAAATTAGTCTTAAGAGATGGAGGTCCCGCCATTGCTTATGATATGTAGCGAGACCCCTGGATGTGTTTCACAATGTCTAATGGGTTTTTTAATGTTTTAAAACATATTGTGCAGCTTCTGATGTGGAAAGTAAAGTTCTAAAAAAATGGTTTTTTTAATAACACAACTAGAGCATATTGATTAATCATCGGCTATTGGATGTCAAACATTTGGACAATGGTAATTATGACACTTGGAGATAAAATCGGCTACATTTTTTCATTAGTAACAAGGGATCTGTTATATGAATCATCCACAGACAGGATAGCACATATCACAGCCTTTGATATACCAGATGCAGTGCACTGGCTGGAATGAGAAATAGCCCATGGGCATCTGATGTGGAAGTCCATGAATGAATGAATGGAGGGCAACATAATTTTTTCTGTGCTGAATATCATAAAATAATTTTTTAAATATGACCTGCATAACCATGGATATAAAAATGGAATAAACAAGCTGAATCATAAGCAAAGGTACTGGTCATCACAATTCTGTGCAATATTCGATGTTGGAACCATCTCAATTTTACTTCTTGAGTGGTAACAAAGGGCATTACATAATATATAGTAGACCATTTATGATTTGAAGTAAAAAGATATTGCCACTTCATCATAGCAGTATTAGGCATATCTGAATTTGACAATGTTTAATAATAGTTTAGAACCTTTCTTAATAGAGCAGAGCTTTCTTTGAACTGGAGATCTGTCATAAGGAATATTTGTTTCTAACTTATTAATGTTTAATTTCTTAAGGTATACCATAAGGCAATTAATAACACCATGATATTCTAAAACAGATACATTCATATTATAGATATAATTAAATTCTTTGAATGTAAAAAATTCACCATATTCATTAACAAGAATCGTATTCAATCTCTGCACTATTCTGAGGTTGGGGACATCAAAATACAAACACAACTAACTTTTGATCTGGCAAGTGGAGGGTTTCACGGTGGTGGCCGCCGAATCTCCTGATGTCACAGAAACCGGCTTCACCCGACTTGGGGCTGGCACTTTAAAATCGGGGAATCTTTTCTTGTTAGCCAGATCCTCTTTCTTCTTTTTCTGAAAACAGATTTCAAAATAGACGTACTATTCTTTGTTCTGACCTTTAATCTCTCTTGAAAGAGACGTTTAATTAGTTTTCATAGCTTTAGTATAGTTGAAACATGAAATCACAGGATGAAAGAACAAATGATTGAATGAACTGCTTAATGACACCACAGCACAAAAGATATAATGGCCAACTGACGTATTCAAAAGAAATTTAAAACACAGTCCAAACCACAGCTACAGCTAAATCAGAAATAAAAAACCTGTTACAAGTATTAACTCTAATACAGTTATATATACTCTTCAAAAAAAGTAGGGGATCCTGAAATATTAATATCAACTGAACATACGTTTTGACCACAGACATCCTCGTAAAGAATGTTCAGGCCTGTTTATCAACACACCAAAAGACATTCCATAGTTTGCACATGCATAAGGCAGTTGCTCCATACACGTGCGTGGGGTGTCATTCTTGATTTTGACAATTTCCAGGAAGGTCCATTAATCACTGTGGGGCATTATTTCTGTCAATCTTCTTTTATTCTGTTGATAATACAATTGTTATTGTTTTGTGTTTACTAATTTTTATTGTTTGAATTTGCGATTTACTGATAACAAATATCAACTTTCACTGCTGACCCCAATTGTTGTTCAATATCTTTGGAGGTCATAAAAGTACTGTAATACAGAACTACCGGTTGTAATGTTTGCCCAATTAATTCACTATTATCATATCACCATTCCCCACAGCCAACATATCTTACAATTTTGGTAATTGTAAATTCTCATTAGAGTTCTCCTCTTTTTTTTTAGGAGTATAAATAATATTTACTATCGATTGAATGTTTAACAACACCCCAGCACAAAAGTGCATATCGGCTATTGGGTGTCACAAATAGTGATATTTACTATTAGTTCAAAAATAGTTGCAAAAGATAATTTGTAATATAACAAATCTATATTTTACCGGACACTACAAGGAGGTATAAACCATTTAAGGCAATCTCAGTAAACATTAAATTAAATACATACTGTCATCTGTTCTTCCTGTAGATACAGCTCTCGATCAAGTCCGTTAATAAACACACCAAACGAATGCTGCAAGAACTCAGAGTAACCTGCTGGAGACTTATCACTGGAATAACAAAATTAAAGTAATTTATTACTTAATGAAATTGTTGAATCATAACAAAAATTTACAAAAAAATGTTTCTCCTCTGTTAGACACATTTAACAGGACATCAGGAGCTGTTTATAAGAAGCCATTTCTGAGAGCTGCTTTACTACATGAAACACAATGGATTTCAGAAATCCTATAAGGAGTTGTGTTTTTCAAACTGGTTAAGTGTACCGCTTATACAAAAACCTCCATTTTAATCCGAACTTTAATGTACTGAAATATGAGATTGATTTTAACACAGAGTAATACATTTAGGCATGGTTTATGTGGTTATGTAAAATCAAATGGGCTGTGTGCATTTCATTATGGGAATAACCCATAATTTTCAGTTCTCAGAGGCTTGCATCAGTGATGGTTTAAAGCCACACTCTAAAGTATATTTTAATATTAATAATTTAACCACTTAGAACAGATCATCCACATTACTTTTCATATTATTCCATGTTTTCATATCTAGATGGATTCTCTTTTCTTGGTAACATCAAAATGTATCAATTCACTATTTACTATCATTTAAATGGAAAATGCCTTTTCCACTAGTTATAAAATCCTGTATTTTTGTAATAACCATGAACATCGATAGTGAAAACTCACATGTTTAATAAAACTGCACTGTAGTTTGTATTTTTAATTAGGAAAATGAAGATATAACATTGGGAGGCAAAACTGCAGCTTTATAATCTTATTAATTATTCTCATATAATACTAGTATGCGTTTTCACATGTCAAAGGTTAAACAATTACCCAGGGGCCACTTCAACAAGCATCCTTTCATATCCCAGCTCTTTGACAGCTTTGTACATCTGACTGTTGAGCCAAGACTGAGCTTCTATCATCAACCTCTGCCGCTCTTCAGATGTCATGTTCGGCGGTTCCTGCCAAAGAAAACAGAATTTATATACAATCAATCTACAATACCACAACAAGCAAAAATCAAGGGTGCAAGTGATTTTTCAAAAAAATACCTGAAATTGTTTGACAATTTTTCTAAAACCCCAGGCATGGGGAGGAGGGTTACTGTTGCTACCAAAAGATCCCAGACCCATATATGCAGTCCCGTGGCATGGAGTTTCATTTCGAACTTGTTTATGTTTTTTGCATACTTTATTCTATTGCTGACGCCGCACCATTTGCAAATACAATAACCGGGCTGATTGATTTTTCTAATATAATCGGATAGAAAATCATTGTTAAAATCCTTGTCCTCCAGCCATTTCCAACTGAACCGATTCTTGAGACCTCTGTCGATTAATCTGATATCCGCAGAGCGATCAACAGTAAATATGATGCTATTAGTTAGATGAATGTCACATGTGGATTCTTCATTATGTTTTGAATAACAATTCGGGAATGATCGTAGACGCCATTAAACAATGCCGAAAACAAGACCGGCGCGCATGCGGATTATAAGGCTTCCATTCGATTGACCAGTCAGAGTAGTTCACAAAATGGCGCTCTCCATGGACGGCGCCATCTTTACTAGTATTCCAAATGCATTTCCGGGTTTATAAATTTGGGATCGTCAGGCGGAACGAAGGAAATCCGGAAGAGCCGACTGAAAAGCAGACAAAAATCCGGAATCGTTTCTCGGCAGGTCGAAATACCGGTAAATACCGGATAACTTGCACCCTTGAAAAATAACAAATATAAGGAACAACTACAAGATAATGTCTAAAGACAACCAGAACTATGATGGTGGAAGTCTACAAGACAAGTAAATATTATACTGATCAGATGGTGTATGAAATAAGGGCGGATACTGAAAATGAAAATGCACCAACAACAGGGATATATAGAATATGCAACACAATAGATATGCTTTAATATAATACAAAAAGTTATATTTCTTTCATAAACCAAGTATGAAAACCAAAATTCAAATCATGAAGCACTGTAATACAGTTTTCCAACACCAATATTAACCTTCCAGTGGCATTATAGCATTATGTTAGAGTCTGGACTTTAATAAAGTCTAGACTTTAAGTTTTATAAGCACGGGCCCTGTTTGAGATTTCCCTTTAAAATCCATCAACACACTGTATAGTTTCAAAGAACGAATCCATAACAAAACAAAAAAAATCTAATTCTGTTTTCCTCTCTAAAACTAAGCAATGCAAGCCAACGTCATCTTTAGACACTATGTAATCTGGTCGAACACAACAAGATCTTACCAAAACCTGAGGGTTCTGTTTGACAGCAGGCAGGTACTGCTGTAAGAAGTCCACTCCCAGGACTTCCAGTAATGCTTCCTTCCTATCCGCATGACCAAACTGCTTCTCAGCTTTCTTAGCCAAGTCTTGAGCAATCACTTTTTCAATCTACAAAGTCATATGAAAAGATAATTTTTAGCCATATTCAATCAGTGGTTATTAAGTGTTCATGCATCTATTGTAGGACAAGACTGATGGTGTGTTTCTCCTTTTTAGACTAAAGCTCACCTCCAATCTATTTGCATTCACCCAATAAGAATTTTGCAGAACTAAATGTTTTATTGACCTAGGACTTATAGTTTGTGAGAAACTAAACATAAAACTTTAATGTTAAAGCTTTTAACACAAATGTTTACACCATTGCTGCTGCCAGTAAGTAATACCTCTATTTCACCTTTTTATTTTGTAAAGAAGAGCAACAAACTTGGTTCAAACATTCCAACAGCTGAATTGTTTTTTAAACTGTGTCACATTTCTATTATAAGTAATATTGCATTTTTGACACATTAAAGAAAGCACATTACAGTGGCCTTTCAACCTTACTGTGGAGCATTAGTTGGAATGGGAAAAATGGGGTCAACTGAGGGTGATCAGTACTACGACCGTAGGAAGCTCAAAAAGATGCTTTAGCCATAAATCTAAACATGTATGTTTTATGACATTGTTTGATCACAAAACGGTTAAACACAGGCTTGAAAAATGTCCCTGCTTATATCATGTTAGACCTAAGATCTATAAAGGCTATCTTTCATAGCATCTGTCAATTAAACAGAATAAAAATAGTAAAATTGGACTAAAAAAAGAAAGAAATGTTTTACTTAATGATGCACTCAACACATTTTATTTACGGTTATATGGCATCAAACATATAGTCATGGACCACACAGATATTGAGAGAGAAACCTGCTGTCGCCATTTCAGGGGCTACTCTTTTCGATTAACAGCAAGGGTTATTTTATATGCACCATCCCACGACAGGGAATGAGAACTAGCTCAATGGGTCCACCGACGGGGATCGATCCCAGACCGACTGCACATCGAGTGAGTGCTTGACCACTGGGCTATATCCTGCCCCCTTAAAATTGGACTAAGTTTATAACTATTAATGTGTATAATTAAGTAGAGGTGTATGTGCGTACCTTGTGCCATGGCGCATCTGGCAACAATGTCTGTTGGTAGCACGAGTTGAGCCACTGCAGACGGAACGGTTTCTCCTCACTGGGTTGTTTTGGTGTAACACTAGGCATTGTGTCTCTCGTGTCGCGAGAACAGTAAAACACTAAATATCAACTTTGAGTCACCCTATATAAAACCTTCAAATCTATCACAAATGACAACTTTGTCTAAAAACTTGTCTTGTTCACAAAATCACAATAGGAGCTACAATATTCATGTAAATATTTTTTTTAAACATGCAGACACAACTAACGATCCAAGTCCTTGGTCACACTCCTAGAACTTTGTACACAAGTGATAATTTCACATAAAACTGTGAAAAGTCAATGTTGTTTATCCAGTTACATCACATCAGGAATTACAACATCCAAATGTACAAATGTGCAGAGCCAATAACAAGTGTTTTTCGTACAGTCACAACATGCACTTTGTACAGAATAAAATACTGATGGAATATTTACATCTCGGGTAATCTACCCAGTTATGTACACATGACCCCTGACCCCTAAACTAGCCCAAATCAGACTTAATTGAGCACAGCTTGTAAGTCTGGTGGATTTTCACCGTAACAATATTTGGCTTTCGGATCACGGTAGGAATTTTCATGCTGCACACTCTGAAAAAGTAAATATTATCAACTTAGTAATATCGAATTATAAAAACAAAACTTCTGTCTTATTAAATATATATAAACGGCATAATGTTCAAACACCATTACCTGGACCCCATTTTATGAATCAATCCTAGCGCTATGTAGAAAACTTTAAATGTTTTCTCTTTTATGGAGATATTACCTGTCCTCAAACAAGTGCATTCCCCCACCACCCCCACAACACAAGTGGACTGGTCGAACATCCCAACAGACCAGTGGGATATTGTACTCTCCCTTGTAGTTCCGGTCATGTGATTATAGCTTCCTTCTTTTTCTCTTCGCGATACTGGTCGGATGTGTTTCTATTTGGCTCTGTTCTTAAAGAGTCAATTTTTGGGTTTCTTTGTGTCTTAACTTTTGTTAATTTTTGAAAG
The DNA here is from genome assembly GCA_016106625.1 of Dracogyra subfuscus. NCBI lineage: Eukaryota > Metazoa > Mollusca > Gastropoda > Neomphalida > Peltospiridae > Dracogyra > Dracogyra subfuscus. The sequence continues at coordinate 21,168 of JAECMU010172528.1, forward strand.
ATTAGTTTCTGTCTTTTGCTACTATTTCTTGTTGTTCTCTTTTGGCAGTAAACACTTGTTATAAGTGTGTTGTTTCTTGAGGACAGGTAATATTGAAAAGACAAAATATACTTATAAGTGCATAACTACCTCTTGCACCTAAGATCATCTTAGCGCCAAGACCACTTTGTAAAACGGCACCCAGGAGTTTTGGTCACAAATTGTTTTCAAACCTGATTGTTGCCAACAGTCACTTACAAGAAAGTAATTACAAAATGAAAAATAATAATGTTAAAATGGTAGAATGAAATGTGATAACTTCAAGTCCTTGAACTTATGTATATCTAAACTATTAAAATGTGTAATGCACTGTGGTTGAAGTTTACCATAAAGCTAAATGAATTGAAACTTTGTGTATTTTTATACACTGTGTTCAACCAACATCTAGTGTTTTTCTTTTTTCAAAGATTTTGGAAAACTAATCACAGGATCTCACAGGAAAGCCATATCAGTCAATAGAAAGAAAGGTTTTATTTAACGATGCACTCAACACATTTTATTTACAGTTATCTGGCATCAGATATATGGTTAAGGACCACACAGATATTGAGGGAGAAACCCGCAGTCGCCACTTCGTGGGCTACTCTTTTTGATTAGGGGCAAAGCCTTTGATATACCGATCGTGCATCAAGCGAGCACTGTACTATCAGTTAATAGATTTGGAGGTGTAATATAGATATTTTGAAATTCCTTCTCATCATCTTATACTTCTGACCCCAAAATCTGGAATTCACAAAAGCACAGAATCTTGTTAAATTTGCTTTATGTTATCAAGATAATGGTACTTGTAAGTAATGTGGCCTGTTAATTTCATGTTTTGCAGTACCTGTGATGAAGTCCTGCACTTCAGTAAACAGAGTTCAAAATGATCTTCTACAAAGGCAAATGGGTTGAATGGTTCATTGCTGGCTTCTTTTAGAATCCTGGACAAAAGTGTTTGCTGAAGAAAAGAGAGGGTAAAACAATAAAATTGTGGGTACAAAATAAACTTAACACATGAGGTAACTGAAGAAAACATTTGATATATTTGTTTTGCATTTAACAGAAACCAAAAACAGAAAGATTACTTAGAAAACTATAAAGTTTGTCAATTTATTCATACCTAACAATATGGAAGGTTCTCTAGAACCACCAATTGCAGGTCCTAATCTAGAATTGTAAAACCAGGAGAAATAACTTCTCCCGTCCCAGAAAAAAGCGGAGAAGTATGATGAATATAAGTGAAGTGAATATGTACTGGTACATTGTGATATGTTTTGCTATGTTCCACGTTCAATCAGAAAAAATCCAGAATTATACACTGGTTTCTAATTGTAGTCTTGACGTCTGTTGTACAATTTCATTTTTGAAATAGGATTAGGTCCCAAACATTACAGCAAATTTGAAATTATAACTACTGGTAATAAGTTATAACTTAGCGACTTGAGCCGACTTTCTGCAAAAAAGAAAACATTCATTTCGCCAGCAAGATTAGGGCCTGTAATAGCCAAGTGTAAACTGAAAAAAACCAACACTGAGTAGGCCTACCTTATCTGGTTGTAAGCAACAGGAAATACAATATTCATAGACAGCACAGCACTTGTTGGACATGCAACCTTCACAGTGGTATCGCTTGCTTGAAGTGGCACGCACATTACAACAGTTGCCTGGACCAAGATCTTCACGCTTACACACGTAACCTGTAAAACAGTATATCCACTTGATACAAAAAACTAATTAAAAAGGTATTAATTAATTATTAACAGAGGGACATGAACATAAGGACAGCACTGACGGCCATAAATGCAATATGAATTGCCATATGTCAGGGCCTCTATTGATGTGGGGTTTTTTCCAGCTGGATTAAAATTATTGCTTTTGGTTTCAGGGATATTTTTGTTTTTGTTTTTATATTATTGCAAAAGTTACAAATTTCCAATTGCCATAGTGGTGCATGTAATAAATTGTTAAGTTTGATCCCTGATTAACAGTACAGTTAATAAATAATTGTAGATGATTACTTCACAGAGGTCTGTGTACTATATTATATACAAAAAAAAAAGAGAAAAGAGTATCCAATCTGATAGCTTTTAGAAGAACATACCTGTATTTATATTAATTATTTCAACAAGTTTTAAATGTCATGGTTTGAATCTGTGTTATTAATTAGTACTCAACATGATGGATGAATGAAAAAAAAAGTTAATTATTTTTCTTATCTCCTAAATTCAAAGGCCATAACTATGAGAATTGGGTAAATCATCATGAACATTAACCATCATCTGTAAAATTACATAATAAATAATAAAGCTATACACAAAATTTCATGAGGCATTAAAAAAAGTTTGGAAAACTAATTTTTGTATATTTCAAGTTCAAGGACCATAACTGTCAAAAATGGGTAAGTCACCATGAAAGTCAAACTTGATTAGTAACAGTATATGATAAAGGTACATACAAAATTTCATCTCAATATCTTGTGGCATTGTAAAAAAAAAATATATATATATAAGTGGGACAGGCGGACAGGTGGATGGATAGACAGACAGAAGGATGGAGGTGAAACCTATAGTCCTCTCTGGTTGGACAGGTTGGAGACTAATAAAACACCTCATGTTGTATTCATGTTATTATTACCGTGTCAAATATAATAACATTTTAAACATAGAGAATGTTAGTTTGAATGACTAATTAAAAAAAAAAAAGAGGAAAAATAAAAGGAAAATGTTTTTGACATTCAGGACCAAGAGTGATAAACTTACAAAGTGTAGTTTTTGATCACATGGCCGACACAAAAGGAGAGATAAATGTTCCACTCTTGTAAGTTACTGTGTTAGAGAATTTCATTATGCCCTTTGCTCTAGCTTGCACAAGAAATAAAACAATTTCCTAACCCCTTCGAAACATTTTGTAATACATAGTTTGCTCATTTAATCATTCTACATGTATGTTTCTCAGTGTGTATATTGCTACTAAAATAATGGATTTTTTTATTTTTTTTGGGGGGGTGTGTTAATGTAAACAGAAGAAGCATTACCTCGTTCGTCTGCTATAAGATGAATCCCTTGTACTGAATTTCGGCACTTGAATATTTTTGTATCATTGCCAACTTTCTCTGGCTCATCGGGGACTTTTGGCTGCCATTGAAATGGTTTTCTGAGAGTCTGCTTCACCTCATACTCATCCAACACCAGGTCTTTTGACTAGAAAATAAACAGGTTTAGAAAGGAATGTTTAACTAAGGAGCATAATCTGTGTACTCTCAAGGCTTTCAGTCTCACTAATTTGGGCACAACAGACTTTCTGTCTGGTCTGAGAACACCAAGGGTTTTTTTTAGTGCAGTAATAAAAGAAAGAAAGAAATGTTTTATTTAACGACACACTCAACATTTTATTTACGGTTATATGATGTCAGACATATGGTTAAGGACCACACAGACTTTGAGAAGAAACTTCATGGGCTACTCTTTCCGATTGGCAGCAAGGGATCTTTTATTTGCGCTTCCCACAGACAGGATAGCACAAACCATGGCACTTGTTGAACCAGTTTACACCTACCCATTGAGCCTTGTGGAGCACTCACTCAGGGTTTGGAGTCCCATCCCTCGACTGAGATCCGAACCCAGTACCTACCAGCCTGTAGACCGATGGCCTAAACACTATGCCACCGAGGCTGGTTGCAATATGTTAATCATAGATAATAAAGAGACATATTGAGAAATGCATTTTAAGTTATTTTATGAGGTTAGCATGTCTGTACTTAATTTGGGCTTGCTTATTTTAGGCACACCCTTTATCACCTCAGATCTGGTGCAATCTAAAGCCCTGGGTCTACTTTCTCAAAAGTGGCTAACAAGACTCATTACTTGGTTAATTTATCCCATTCCAATTTGACTGTGCTTAATCATACTTATGGTAACACATGTTTGTGGTCCTTATTGGCAAGATTTTAAAATCAGTTTAGCATCAAACTGCAGGATCTTTGTTTGTTTTCTTATAATAAAAATATACTCGAGACTGCAACTTTAATAAGAAATGAAACAAATGAAAGTGTACCAGTTTGTAAAATGATCACCAATTAGTAGTAAATGATAGGACTTTTTTTTTTCCCAGTTAGTTCTAGCGATTATATATATATATATATATGAAAAAGTTTGAGTGTTTTTAAGCATTAGGTAATGTTATTGTGTACATTAATGTATGTGCTAGTAAACATTCCTCTTTTTTTTATTAGTAACTCAGTTCTCTACATTCAGACCAATTTGGTCACATATGTGACAATTTGTTTCATCTGGCAACTAGAACATTTCATACTATTTGTATACAAAATAATAGGAGTCACCATCTGGCTCAAAGATGGAAAAGATAACATAGATATCTGTCACTGATCACCAGTGGTGATTTAGAAGATAACCATATGGAGGTTTTAGATTTGCATGTGTTATTGTCTATCTGATCCTGCAAATGTCATTTTTAACAAAAGGTGTTAGACTGAGGTAAAAAATGAAACATTTGCAGGCATCAAATAGACAATAACACCCACAAATCTAAAAACTCAATATAGTTATGTCCATTATAAACTGGTTAGTTTTTCAGTGGAACAAACTGTATATTTGGATTTCTTGAAAAATATACCTGGCTACATTCTAACTGTAGACCCTTGAATCATCAAATTCGCCTGTTCCAAATGCTAATGATGCCACTTTCTAACGACATCATTAGCTTTCCGCGTGTTATTGCCTATTTGATCCCAGAAAAAGAATGTAATTAACCAATCACAATACTGAACACACTCGCCATCAGTTTACAATTAAGATTGTTATTATTCACTCCAAATTGCTAAAACGTATCCTTAGGAATGAAACATTTTTAGTAGACATATTTGTCAAGGACTGTATTCCAGTTTATATTTATAGTGGAACAAGAGTGTATATACACTGCAGCTGTGTTCTATATGGCCATTAGGGCAGGAACATTTGCCTACTTATTGGCAGAAAAATTAAGGAAATGGTTTATTTAATGACGCACTCAACACACTTCATGGGCTACTCTTTTTGATTAGCAGCAAGGGATCTTTTATATGCACAATCCAGGGCTAGCTCTGGGTCCACAGAAAATATCTCCAAATTATCTATTCAACTTCAAAAAATAGCAAAAACCCAGTTATTTTGTAACAAAATATTAATTATTATATATGTAATTAATTCACCAAATTAAAATCAAATTCGCCAAATGTTTTTGAAATTCGCAACTGGTGAGTGCCATCCCACAGACAGGATTGAACATACCACAGCCTTTTGATGTACCAGTCATGATGCATTGGCAGGAACGCGAAAATAGCCCAATGGGCCAACTGATGGGGATCAATCCCAAACTGGCTGCACATCGAGTGAGCACTTTACAACTGTGCTACATTCCGGCACCCTACCTACTTATTGAAAGACAAGTAATATTTTTTTTTTCATTATCCTGGAATACCAGTAATCAATAGTCGTGGATCTAAAAATAAACTGTAAAGAAAACATGGGTAACTGAAAAGAAATAAAACAAATATTATTTACTTAAATAGTTGGTCCTCTGCTGTATAAAACAGATTTGTTATTAATATTTACTGTTGAATTCATTTGCTAAAGCAAGTTTTTTAAACAGAACCCACTTTTAGCATACTACGTAAAATATAAGGAATAATAGTGCACTATATTCTTGTTATTAGTTTGGCAATTTCTCTGGACCCATATATTTGGTATTGGAGAAAGCTGACTTTTTACTGATGAAAAAACAAATGATGTAAATCTTTCATAAAAATATTATTTAATTTTAATTTTTAGACATTGCAGGGCTTCTAGATTATGGTAGCCCCACTCCCATGGCTAGTAATATTCTGTGTTGGGCTAGTAAATAATTAGTATAACTAGCCCGATGGCTAGTGGGAAAAAAACCTTTGTCAAATGCTGCATTTACATATTTTGTAAATGTGAGTATCTTACCCCCTCTTTTTACCCCAATCTAAGGATTTTTAAGCTCAATCTCCCTCTTTAGGTGACATATCCAGGGTGCAATTTATTTTTAAAAAATTTATTAGCAGTTTTTTCTACTGGATGAAGAATTGAATAGCAACTACGGTACTGGATTTTGATTAGCACTTTTATAAAATAAGTAAAAATTAATAAAACACTTCTTTTCATTAAAAATGCTTGTTTTTATTGAATGTACAGACTTACAATAGTACTGTTTGTTGCTTAACACGAAAAAAACGCCCAAAACCCCCCATCACTATCACTTGTTTAGTTGAACAACAATATAGGTCAGAAATAATAATCACCAGTGGTCACACTTGGTCATCTACCTTATTCTAAGTGATGTTTACGGGCAAACCCGGTCGACACAGCGAATCAACCTAAAAATAGAATGTTTTCGATCGACGAAAGAAGTTACGTTCTAATCTACCGATTTTTAAACCAATATACCTTTTAGCCTAAATTAGGTTGTTGATTGTTTGCTTATGAAAAGGTTTGGTGGAATCTTATTTGCTGTTAGTTTCGATATAGGCATCAAGGTCATGGTCACTCGCAAATTAAGTTACCCTGATGACGTAGAAACTAGAACCGTACAGTGCTACGTCACTATTCTTGTCAAAACATCGAACATTACAACCTCCGCGTATTCGACAGTATTTTGTAATCAAAATACTGGCATACACGTGCAGGTCGTTGATCGAGATTTTTAGTTTTTTAAACCCAACCACGTCTTATCATTGGCGAATCATTTTTTCCGTCGCGATCTCGGAAAATCGACAACCATAAGCGCATTTTTTCACCCATGATCTCAATAGATTTTTTATCGTAGATCGAGGCCATAACGCCACTTATAAAACCACGGAAAACTAGGCTAGGCGCTAATTCAGTTTGGCTGCGAAAAATATGCATTGCAAACTGCTAATCATTGTTAGAATATTGTATCGCGATCACAAGATTATGCATCACAATTTGCGATGTGAAACCGGTCATTTTGCAGCCTGATATCCGATTATTACTATTAGTAAAATTGTATTTGTTTAAAGTAGGGCTAGTAAATGTTTAATCATGGCTAGTACATTTTTAAAATCACTGATCCCATGGCTAGTGGATTTTTATAAAATTCACACATTCTGTTAACAGACCAGGAAGTGTTGCTTTATCATTTGCTAATAAATGTGATGTCATTGGTTCGCACGTGCTCACAAGCTTAGACAAAACATGACCTGCATGACTATTGATTATTCTATGGTATAGAGTTGTATGCATTTTTCACAATAGATGGATTATAACCATCCAATTGACAGCATGCAGTGAACTCCTATGGAACACTTACTCGTATGGGTGAAAATGCAGTTAACTCGTATGGAAATCCACAAGTGAACTCGTATGGAAATTACAAACTGATATATCCTATACTGTATAGCAACTTGTGTGTAGTTTTTATGCAAAGTTCGACAAATCTGATAGCCCGACGTCCGTGGTTATTAAGTTTGGGCTAGTGAGAAAGGCAAAACATGACTTTGAGGTGGCAACATGGAAGGGGTTTCAAGCTGTGATAAGTTATCTATTCGGCAAAAATTGTCTAGTCATTCGGGCAGTGATGCTCTTGACGTCTCATGTTATTCGGGGGAAATGTGCCCATACGCCTATGCACGAAACAAAATATATATCATGACACGAAAATAGGTGACCATACCAGTTCAGTTATTTTTTACATATGAGTTCGTTTTCCATACGAGTTTTCTGTTCTGAACAGGGCTTTAGATCTCACTAATTTGGGCACAATGGGACCTTTTTTTTCTAATTACAGGAAGGTCATTTTAGGTCAATCCTATTATTATAACAGCTACTGGAGAGTTGTCAATATTCAGAAATGCATTTCTAGCTGTTTTAATGAAAATAAACTTAATATCTTAATTTGGGCATGATTATTTTGGGCATCTGTATTTTGGGCACAACGTTTGTCGCCTCGACTTTAATGCAATCTAAAGCCCTGTGTTCATTAGTTCACCAATGTAAACCTCGTGTGCAAGCGTCGAGGTTTACATTGTCAACCGATTCCGCCATTAGCAAAACGGTTCCGAGGAATTTTGCTCGGAATGAAATTGCGGTCAAAATAATTATTACCATCACATTTTTACACCCTAATAGTATATTGTGATCTATTTCGAGCTCACTGAGACCAAAAAATACTTACTTTAAAACAATCATCACTCCGAATTAAAGGAAAAAAGTCCGGTGTTTAGAACGTCGCCATGCGTGTCAGCTGAAATAGTTGGACTTTTTTCCTTTAATTCAAAGTAAAGATTATTTCAAAGTAAGTATTTTTTGGTCTCAGTGAGCTCGAAATAGATCACAATATATGATTAGGGTGTAAAAATGTGATGGTAATCGTTATTTTGACCGCAATTTCGTTCCGAGCAAAATTCCTCGGAACCGTTGTCCAGAAGTGCTAATGGCGGAATCGGTTGACAAAGTAAACCTCGACGCTTGCACACATGAACATTGGATGATTGGTGAACTATGTCAGTATGTGTTCATATGAGTTAAGTTTCCATACCAGTTCACTGAATCATTACATCCCCAATTGACTGTCTAGCTTTCAATGGCAGAGTACTTCGATAGATATTTGGCAATTTGAGATTTATTTATTATGCTTGCACCCCATAATGATAAAAGGATTATCCCCCAAACAGTGAAACACCCGACTCTTCACACTTACAGTCACACCAAACCCCTAAACAAAATTACTTCTGGTGTGCAACCAGAAGTCATATAATCAGCCATTTGAAAACCTCTGCAGTTGTTTTTACCTTTGAAAACACTGATACTAGAAAATACAATAAGGATCCAATAAAAATAGCACTTAACACCCAGCGTTTTCGCAACACTCGGGTGATAAACATTGGTATCGTAACATTTATACAGAGTTGATACATTAATTGTATTTTCGTATATAAAACAACACAACTCTTATCATTTGCAATTTATTGCATAATTATATTTTTATATTCTGCTTGCAGTTTTATATTAATTAATCGAAAATACTAGCAATAAACAAAATTTCATTAATACATCATTACGTTTCTATTAGCTTTGCTTAAAAAGCAACATGTTCGATGTGCCGTAATATTTGATTGGACCATGTTGAAAAAGTAAACCAATGACTTGTATTGTTTCATAACGGTCACTATAGAGGAAAGCAATAAAATAATGTGAAAGTAGGAAATAAGGAAGTGGTCAGCTGGTGTTTTAATTGTGATGACGTGTTTGTAGATATCGAAACAAAAAAACACTCCAAAGTAATCCATTAATATATACATAATTATTATTTTTATTATGGGCTCTGATTTATATTTTGGTTTTAAAATAAAAATGTGCTACAAATGCTTGAACAAATTGTGTAGTTTTCATTTCTGATGATTTCAGTTTCTAAATCACATGACATTCAGATGCAACAGGTAATAATACTGTCAGCCTATGTATTGCCTGTAACCCTACAGTAACCCGCAGGTTAATATTGATATGTACATTCGTAACATTGTTCATTTAAATCTGTGAATTTTTTTTAATCCCAGGCAGTCGCTTCACACTGAAACCATTTCGAACCCTGTGTTGTTTTGCCATTAGACCCATTCATCCAGGTTTGGACCATTCTAAATCTTATTCGTCCCGGGTTGTTTCATCCCAAAAGTGAGTCTATTCGCCCCAATTTTATAGTTATTAGTCTAATTTCTGGTCAAAATGATGTAGGTGATCTAGTAACAATGGCGAAAAAAACTCTTACCAAAAATTTTTTTGGGAAATTCTTGTTTTAGAACATTTTTTTGTCGAGTATTATAAGTTCAAGACTGCATTTTTTTTTTTTAATTTGCAAGCACGCTTGTGTTTCAACTGTTGTTTTTGATAATTAAAACATGAGAAGAGACACCAAGAGGTTATGTACAAGTTTCACAGAAATAATGCAATACAAGTTGATATAACGAGAAAAATATAGTTTTTTATATAGTTTTTAACTGTTTTCACTAATTCCTCTTTTTACCTTGGAAACGAAATCCATCATTATAAAAAATACAGAAATAGACAAAAATGGTTTGCGTTGGATGGCACAAATGACAGCTTTCGGTCATGTGACACATTGGGAGGGTCTCTGTAAGGCTACGATAATTATATTAATTAAATGGGTACTAACAGAGTTGGGGGTTCTTATCAAATAAACAACAAATAAAGCACTGACACATTACTTGAGAGTGGGTTATAATGACAAAAACTTTACTTTTAATGTACTGAGTCAGAAAGAGTGATCGCAGGGTACGAACTTGGGATTTGTTTTGACTCTCCAATCGGGCCACTCATAGCAGCACTTTGACTCGCCCGTACAACTTTTGAGTGGCCCAAGGCTGCATTTTGTTTTAAAAAGACCTTACTTCAATTGCACTTTACAAAAACATGTTATATCATACAAACAATAATAATAACACAAAAGAAGGAAACAGAACTTGTTTTAGTTTCATAACCAATACATTTATTTCAATAGTTGTCACAAGATCCACACAATCAAACATCAGGAATGTTTTACCAAGGCTCTGTCTTGGAATGAAAAGGATAATGACTATGTGATAAGGAATTTAAAAAATACATGTACTAAGCTGACAACAGTTTACACAAACAATAATAATCACATCCACAAGAGAAATACACAGAACTTAAAGGCAAAATCACTATTTAGTAATTATGAAACAGATGACAATATCTCTAAACGATACGATGTAGAGCACGGTAATAATGTAGAATATTGTGTCAATATCATACTATAATATGAGCTGCAAACATCGTTAATGCAAGCCAATATCAAATGGAACTAATGACAAAACCCGACTGTTTACAAATCTGCACAGACTCTGAGGGCAGATTAAATGTTTAACCAAGAAATACTCTTACATTTTGGAACGAGTTAGAACATAAACTTTATATATTGTTCTGTTAATAAGTGTGACTGACAGATTGGTTTTTTGATAGAAAACGGATACTTCTTAGCTCTGAATTAATATTTAAATTAATTGAATAGATATAGTGCTTAGTGACTTAATGAATAAGCACGATTGATACCTTCACTGTTATTGCACCCAAACAAACCACTAAACTACAATAAGGAATGTCTCACAAAGTCGAATAACTATCTAAAACGTTAATCTTATGA